>JABAKD010000009.1:12677710-12830353 GCA_012845835.1 Undaria pinnatifida | reverse complement strand
TTACGCGATCTACGATAGGCATCTACGACCCTGTCTTCCCCAAAAATGCTTATATTTCCGGACAGAGTACTCGTAGTCTGTTTTTAGTTTCAAAGCCGTCAGCCCACAAAACAATCCAGGGCTTTTTACGGGTCAAGATCCGGCCCGCGGGTCGGGTCAGGAGCTTTTCCAAAACTCGCGGGCCTAGTCAGGTCGGGTCAGAAGGTGTTCGAAACCTCACGGGTCGGGTTAGGTCGCGTCAGGAGGGTTTCAAATGTCACGGTTTGGGTCGGGTGCCCCTGATCCGACCCGATCCGACCCAACCCGACCCGACCCGACCCGACCCGACCCGACCCGACCCGACCCACCCGACCCGACCCGACCCGACCCCCGACCCGACCCGACCCGACCCGACCCGACCTGACCCGACCCGACCAGACCCGACCCGACCCGACCCGACCCGACCCGACCCCGAGAAGTAGTCCGACCCAAGAGAACCCTGAATTTGTTACGGCCACAAAGAGGCAGTCGGATCAGGAGCGTTTCGAAATCTCGCGGGTCTAGTCAGGTCGGGTCAGGAGTTGTTTGAAATTTCACGGGTCGGGTTGGAGTCGAACCAGGAGGGTTGCAAATATCACGGGTCGGGTCGAGTCGGGTCAGGGACATCCGACCCGACCCGACCCGCGAGAAGTAATCCCACCCGTGAGAAGCCCTGAATGCTTCAGCCACGCAAAGCGCTGCGCCTTTCGTAGCACACCCGTCGTTTGGATGTAACCGTCGTTGGTGTTGTAGTCCACGCTCGCAACACGAATAGACGCACTGTGTCTAGGTTATCGTTTGGTTTATGTTGGTATTAAGTACTGCGGTGTGCTCCCCCTGCTGTGTTTTTCCCCGCCTTGTCTCTCTACCCTTGCATTTGGCAACCCTCTTTGTTTTTCTTGTATGATACTGTCTATCCTTCGCTCGCCAGGCAATCGTTCTAAGATGGATAAGCTGGTACGGGTTGAGGCGACTGCTGAAACGGGCTGAATTTCTTGTTCCAGCTGCCGCAGAAGCTGGAAGAGGCCGTTCAGGAGGGGCAGTACGCCAAGGCCACTAGGTTGGAGCGTGCGCATTGGGGGGGGAGGGGGGGGGGGGGGGGTTGGGACGCGGGGGGGCAACGTGCGCACTCGAGCGTACGCCGCGATCATTGGTTGTTGGTTGGTTGGTTACTTTCTCGTCGAGCGCTTCGCTGCTGCCTTTATGGCTAGCGCCCTTTTGTTTTTCTCGACGCCGGGATGTTGTTTTGTTGGTGTTGGTGGTGTTGGTGTTGGTGTTGGTGGTGTTGGTGTTGGTGTTGGTGTTGGTGTTGGTGGTGCTGTTGGTGTTGGTGCTGTTGGCGTTGGCTCTCTCCCTCTCTCCATTCCGCCGATCCCTCTTGGCCTCCCTCCTGTATACGCTTTTGTTGGACAGGTACTTCACCATAACTAAGGACATTCTGCACAAGCACTCGCATGTGTCTTCGTTCGGGGCCATCCAACGGGATTGCGAGGAAACGATCAAACGTCTGCAGGAAAAACTGCAGGAAGAGGTCAACAGCTCGGTGAGCGCGCGTCCCGCCCCCCCTCGTTTTTGGTCCTTTATGCCTGGCCGTTTCGCTTCGTGTTGGGTTTTAATTTGTTGTTCTTGTTCTTGTTCTTGTTCTTGTTCTTGTTCTTGTTCTTGTTCTTGTTCTTGTTCGTGTTCTTGTTCTTGGTCTTGGTCTTGTTCTTGTTCTTGTTCTTGTTCATGTTCTTGTTCTTGTTCTTGGTGGTGGTGTTGTTGTTGTTTTTGTTGTTGTTGTTGTTGTTTTGGGCTGCCCTTCTCTCTCGCATAACTGATGTCTCATGGCACAGCAGCTGCATAGGTTGTTGTGCGTTTTGTTGTTGTGGGCACTGCTGCTGCTGTTGCCTGCTCGAGGTCGGTCGGTGGCGAGCGAGCGGAACGACGGTGAGCGACCGAGCATCAACCTCTTTCACATTTGTGTCTCTTTTCGTCCTTCGTTAGGTAGCGCGTGTTGCTTCGTGCTTGGGGCATGGAATTACACTCCTTCGCCCTTTGCGTCTATTTTCGTTGGTCTTAGTACGTCCTTCGTTTTTCGTTATTTTGCGCTTGCTTGCTTGCTTATGTGCCTGGTTTTTCTGTTTTTCTTGTTTTCATTTTCGTTCTTCCTTGTTTCGCGTATGCTTGCTTACGTGTCTATTTTTCGTTTTTCGTTTTTGGTCGTTTGTTTGTTTCGTTGTGCGCGCGTTCTTGATTTGATCTTGGGGCATGGGAATGGGGAATGCTTTTTTACTGGGAGGACAGGACGTTTGCAGGGACACCCTCGTCTCGCACGCCGACCATCTTCTCCGCATGGGAGTGGAACGCCTCGGGGCTTAAGGATCGGTATGTCGGGGCACATCGCCTGCAGCTGCTCGCCTTCCTCTCGGCCTCGAAGGGCGCTCTCGTCGAGGACCGGTCCGTCAGCCTTGATGCCTGCCTCGGAAAGCTCGCGGAGGGCTTCTTACCCATGCTCCTCAGGTGAAAAGGGGCGGAGGGGGCGGGAGTAGGGATGGTGAAACAGGAGGGGGGGGGGCGTTCAGATAGTGTGTGTGTGTTTTTTTTTTGGGGGGGGGGGGGTGGTCGTTTTATGCATGTCCGTAGTCTTGTGGCCATGGGTCCTCGCATCTCTAAAACGCCGGGACGGAGGCGCGGGGGTGCATGTATGGTTTACAAGGCGCTTCGCTCCGCGGGCGGCAGTCGCCGCCCGCTACGTTCTCTCAGGCGCAAGAAAAGGTATTATGTGAAGCATAGGGGCTCACGATTGATGGCAAGTGCGAAGTGGGGACTTTTTGATACTGCCTAGAGTCCCGGCGCCATGCTCCAGAAAAAACGGCCGGACGCCACATAGCTTTGTGTATACCGTATGCTTCTGGTAGCTGGATTTACGCACTCGCGATGTATATGTCTTTCTCGTATTTGTGACTACAAGGACAGAACTTTGTCGTCTCTCTCTAGGATGCGAACCGGCGCAGACACTGGGTGTGCTGGGTGTCAATGGGTGGGAAAATCAGTTTAATAATAAGCCACACGTTAGTCGCACCTTGCGTTCCATATTAACAAAAAAAACAACAAAGACGGGAAAAGGACAAAAAAAATACTCGTGTGTACTGCTGTGAAGAAATATGATAAACTCAAACCAAAATCCATCCGGAATGACCAACAGAGGGACGCAAAAGAAATACCTGGTATCTGGTATTGGCGTACTGGGTACGAATAACACAGTACGAGTACACAGCTGAAACCAATCCAAAGAAGAAAATAGAACTACAGCAGCAGTAAAAACAAAACAAAAATGGAATTACCAGAAGGAGATTTCTGCCTGGAATGAGAAAAAACACACAAAAACAGAGCAGAAAGGACGTTAATATATATTATAAAAAATGAAAATACACTCCAGCTGTGAGATCGTAAGATTTCGTCGAAACTCATCTTTGCAAGCTGTGTGTGATACTCAATATAGTAATGATGACACACAACCCGTATACGCGCGATAGCGGAGTATCACACAGCCTGCAAAATGAGTTTCGACATAATACTCGACCTCACAGCTGGAGTGTATTTTTATTTTTTATAATATACTCGGAGTAGTAAATAGTGTTTGAACAAAAAAACTCAGCCTGACTCTGCGAGGCTTCGAACTCACGTCCTAGAACTCAAAGTCTGTTGTCTTGGCCTTTTTGACCATAGTACCAAAGATCCATGCACGGATCGATCCGGAAAACGTAGTTTCCCCGTTCGCAATTGAGAGCTGAGGATGGCTGAGAGATGGGGGAGAGATGCCGAGGGGAGACCTCTAGAGTGCCCGACATCACAACAAGTGGTTCTTATTAGGGAGGGGGAGGGTGGGGGGGGGAGGGTATGAGATGGCGTGTTTGGACGGGCTGGGTGGGGGGGGGGCGTTGGGGTGGTGTAATGGTCTGTTAATAGTAGGCGGGGGGGGAGGGGTCGTAGATATGGCGGAATATAGGGGAGGGGGCGTGGGTACTGTGAATAAGGGTGGAGGATGGCGTACCCATGATGTTTTTAAGGGGTGGAAAGGGCGTGATGCGGTCTCTATGTGCGTGTGCTATAGGTTCGACGGGAAGTCAAGCGAAAAGTGCTTGCAAGCACAGCGCTCGGCGAGGTGATTGATTTGGGGGTCGATGGTGTTCCTAAAAGAGATCGCCCCTCTCTAATCCCGCTCCTTGTGTGCTTTTACTTTTTCCCTGACCATGCTGCGGTAGATATGTGCACCGTTTTTTTTTTTTTTTTTCCGAGGCTCTTCGCTCGAACTGAAAGTGCATCGCCCATTCAATTAAACCCATGCCTCGGCGAAACATTATTCTGAGTGCCGAACAAAGAATCAGTCACCTTAAGAACGATTTTCGGTTAAGGTTGACGTGTATCCCCTCTCTTCTCTGATTACTGTTGACCTAACTTCCCTCCCTCCCTCCCCCCTCCCTCCCTCCCTCTCTCCCTCCCCTCCCTCCCTCCCTCCCATCCCTCCCTCCCTCCCTCCCTCCCTCCCTCCCTCCGCTCCCCTCCCTCCCTCCCCTCCCCTCCCCTCCCCTCCCCTCCCCTCCCCTCCCCTCCCCTCCCCTCCCCTCCCCTCCCCTCCCCTCCCCCTCCCCTCCCCTCCCCCTCCCTCCCCTCCCTCCCCTCCCCTCCCCTCCCCTCCCCTCCCCCCCTCCCCTCCCCTCCCCTCCCCTCCCCTCCCCTCCCCTCCCCTCCCCTCCCCTCCCCTCCCCTCCCCTCCCCTCCCCTCCCCTCCCTGCGTGCCTGCCTGCCTGCCTGCCTGCCTGCCTGCCTGCCTGCCTGCCTGCCTGCCTGCCTGTCTGTCTGTCTGCCTCTCTCATTACCCCCGCGTGACTCTCGCTGCCTCCTCTTGGTGGTTCGTCCTCACAGAACGGTGCAACTGTACGCACAGCTCTTCCAGAAGAGTGCGTCGTCGCCTCCCCCCCCCCCGAACAACAGCAGCAGCAACAGCAAAAACGAGGAGAAACGAAAGTACAAAATGGAGGAGGGGGCACGGAAGGAGGAGCAGTGCTAACAGCGTCAACAACAACGGTGACAGCAGCAGCAGCGGCGGCGGCGGCGGCCGCTGCTGGAGGGGCCGGCCAAGTAGTGGGAGGAGGAGGGGCAGAAGGGGGAGAAGATCAAGCCGGGTTGGTGTCTCTCGTGCAGTCCAGCGTCGATAAATTCTTCGACCTGCTGTACGCTAAGGTAGAACAGTCACATAGCGCAGAACCACGCCCGCGGGCATCTTCTGAAGCTGGGGCAGCGGCGGCAACGGCAGCAACGGCAGGAGCGGCGGTCGCACGGGCGGGGGGGGGGGTAAGCGAGGAGTTGCAAGGAGGAGGGGGGGCGGGGGCGGGAGAGGGGGAGCTCGACCCTGTGGCCTTGGGAGGAGTGGTGGCGGCCGTACAGCAGCTGGTGTCGGATATCGAGACGGTTGACCCTCACGTGCCTCAGGTGAGCTATCGTTCAGCGAGACGTGTTTTATTTTGGAGGGGTGGGGGTGGCGTGGGGTGGGGTAGAGTGGGGTAGGGTGGGATAGAGTGGGGTAGGGTGGGATAGAGTGGGGTAGGTGGGATAGAGTGGGGTAGGGTGGGATAGAGTGGGGTGGGGTGGGGTGGGGTGAGGTGAGGTGGGGTGAGGTGGGCTGAGGTGGGGATGGGTGGGGTGGGGTAGAGTGGGATGAATCGGGGTGGGGTCGGGTGGGGCGGGGTAGGGCAGGGCGGAGCGGGGCGGCAACGAAGTCAGACCAGGGGTGGCCTACTGCTGTTTCGGTCGCTTGCCCTTGTGGGCGCGGCGTTTTTTGGGCGCGAGCGGTGGAGCGAGGGTGGTACGAGTGTTGGTAAGGCACCAAGTGACAACAGAGCACGCCAGCCAGGCTTGTCGACAGCCGACGCTTGTCCTGTCGTCCCTTTTGATGACAAAAAAAAAAAGTTGTCGCGGCCGGTTGCTGTTTTTCGTTGCTTCTCGTGCATGTTTTGTTTGTTTACGTGGGGCGTGTTGCGGGCTCGTACCGTATTACCTCTCCCTTCCCCCTGTTTTTTTTTTGTGTTTTTATTGGTTTGTTTTCTTGTTTTGCCCTTATTCGTTTTCTCTGCTCTCTGCTCTCTTCTCGTTTTGTTTGTATTCTGCTCGTGGTTCTTCTCATTCCCCCCCCACCCTTCCTGCATGCCGCACGTTGTAGTTACTAATGCCAGCATACCGTGCCTCGCGTGCTCCCCCCCCTCCCCCGCCTCGACGCCGACGCTGGCCGGCATGTTTTGTCGCTGTAGGTGCATCTGGCTCGGAGGGCGAAAGACTTCGCCCAAGAGTTCAAGCGGGGACAGGTGAGAGCCTAGGCTAAAGGGTATGGCACCTGCCTGTTTTGGGTTTAGGCCTGTCTGCGTGCTGCGGCCATGGAATTGCGTAATGCTGTCGCGGAAGTGGTTAAAATAACAAGTACAGCACTTTAGGGGTCCCCCGGTAAGGCGATGGTGGTGTGGGAGAGCAATACGACCGCACTATAGGGGGAAGCTTCCTTATTCGTGCCGGGTTATGAGTGCAGTTTCCCAGTCGCGGCAAGCGATTTTGACCGCCTTATATAGTAATTCCGCCTTATATAGGGATACCGCACTATTGGGGGAGCCACTAGTGTTGCAGCAGCAGCATGGCCTTTGTCGTATCCCTGTGTTGGTAGAAAGGTAAAGGTTGATAGTTTTGCGCAGAGGAAAGTGATTTGTGGGCAAATCTGACCCCCCCCCCCCTTCTTGGTCTGCGTGCCTTTTTTCTCGGCGGTTGTTGGTGTTGGTGTTGGTGTTGGTGTTGGTGTTGGTGTTATTGGTGTTGGTGTTGGTGTTGGTGTTATTGGTGGTGGTGGTGGTGTTGGTGTTGGTGTTGGTGTTGGTGTTGGTGTTGGTGTTGGTGGTGTTGGTGTTGGTGTTGGTGTTGTTGCTGGTGTTGTTGCTGTTGTTGTTGTTGTTGTTGTTGTTGTTGTTGTTGTTGTTGTTGTTGTTGTTGTTGTTGTTGTTGTTGTTGTTGTTGTTGTTGTTGTTGTTGTTGTCGTCGTCGTCGTCGTTGTTGTTAGTGTTCGTGTTGGCGTTGCACTACATGGGCGACGACAGGGTGCACGTTTCGTGTTCTGCTGAGGAATACGTGTAAAACGGTCGTCGTTATAGCGCTATTAATAGTGGTAGCCCGAAAGACCGGAACGATTATTAATAGCGCCAGAACCAACCGACTTTTTTCTTCCTTGTTTCCCCGTCACCCTCTAATTTTCTTGTTTTCTCTTTCTCTTCCCCCCCCCCCCTTTCTTTCTGCTTTTGTATTTCTCGTTGTCTCCCTCCCTCCCTCTTTCCCCATCTCTGCCCCCTCTGTGTATCCATCGTTTTTGTCTTGAACCGTCTTCTCCTCCGCCCCGCTCTACCCCCGCCTCCCCTCTACCCCCTCCGCTCTCTCCCACCTCCACCTCTCTGTATATGAATGTATATCAAGGTTCGCCGTTCGTTCCGGGTCCTGTGCCGGTCCTCCTTAGCTGTAGCCACCTCAATGGTCACCTCCTTGAGACAAGGGGTGCCTCCCGAAGATATACTCGTTGACGCACAGGATGGAGGGGCTGGCGGCGGCGGCGGTGGCTGGGGTTTGGGAGGAGGGGTGGGAGGGGCCGGGGGGGGCGGGGGGGGGGGTAGGAGGAGGCATGGTGGATCTGGGCCTTCGGATGGGCAGCAGTTCCCGGCGCTCGTCGAGCGCGCTCTGGAGACCCTGATCAAGGTGAATAACAGCCGTTGTTGTGCTGGGTGTGGGGTGGGGGTTATGGAAGGCGTTGTGTGAAGGACTACTCACGTATGGTGTTTGAGGAGTTTTCCTGGCTAAATTCGCCTCCTACCACTACTGTGAAGTGGAGTTAGATGGGATGGGGTAGGGTGGGGTGGGGTGGGGTGGGGTGGGATGGGGTGGGATGGGGTGGGATGGACTGGGCTGGGCTGGGGTGAAGTAGGGTAGGGCGGAGTGAGGTGGAATGGAGTTCAGTTTTGATTGAGAGAAGCGAACACCCCGTGACGTAGATGGTGCTGGTATTTATTGGCTGCAGCCGTGCGTAGCGTTGAATACTCTATTCTCTGTGTTCACGGTGAGACCTCCAGCGGCTTTTCCGCCCATTTTCTCCCGCTCTCCGCCCCTCCCCCGACCCCCCCCCCCCCCCCCCCCCCCCCCCCCCCCCCCCCCCCACCCTCCATCTCCACCCCTCCAATCATCACAACCCGATGCCTCGTTGTTCTGGTCTACTTTTGGGGGCATCCAGGTGGCGGACGAGATCGTTTCCGGCGTTCGACCACTCTCTCGCCTGGACACATCGCCGGTCCCCCTGGCAGAAGAGCTACGGTTAGGACTCTGGGGCGTGGTGCTGTGGCTGGCTTCCGGCTTGAGCGTCGTGGCGGGTGCGTATATCATGTGTCGTGTGGCATCGTTGGGTTGGATGAAAAGGCCATGTTTAGTCGGTTACCGGTATCTCTCGCTTTTTCCTGAGGAGTAGCTTTTTTTTTTGTTCTGATCATGGCAGTTATCGTTTTCACCGCCATCATCTTCTGCTTCCATCATCTTCGTCTTGTTCTTCGCTATTTGGTCAACGCCCCCCTCCCCTCCCCCCTCTCCCCCGCCCCCTGCCCCCTCCCCCCCTCCCCCTCTCCCGGTCCTGCCCGTCCCCATTGACCCCCCTTGCCAGGTGTAACCCCTGACGCCTCCACGTCCACCCTTCCCCCAGCGGAGGGCCGCGAGTACGAGACGGCCGTGGAAGACGAGTGGGCGGATGGTGTAGTTGCCGCCCTGAGGGAACCCGTTCCCTTCCCCAACCCCGACCCTGGACACGCCTCCTCCTCCTTGCTGTCCTCTGCTGCGGACAAGGACGATAAGGTGGCGGGTGGCAGAGGAGGAGGCGGGAGGGCGGGAGGGGGTGGGGTGGGGGAGGGCGAGGTGGCACTCCTGCTGGCGTGTCTCTGCCGGGGTCTGGGAACGACTTTCGTGGTTCGGGTGCCGGAGATCCTGAGCAGGTGGGATGTTTTCGTCGTATCCCTCATACACCCCCCCCCTTCGCTATAGTGGGCAACCATCACTATAGAAGAACCAAGCCATGTCACCCCTCCTCCCCCCCCTCCGCCCGTTTTCTCTTGTTATCATGCCCCCGCTCCGCTCGCTCAATCGTGATACCCCGTCCCCCCCTCTACCCCCCCCCCCCGGAATCACTCCCCATGCATAGACAACTCCCCTCGAGCCTGAACCAGGTCGTCCCCGCGCCACACCGCCACTTCTCGCCGTCAATACACTCCACCCGCCCCCGCCCCCCTCTTCTGAATTTTATGAGTACAACCCCTCTCACCTCCCCCGCACCCCACTGCCGCGAACCCCTCCACGAACAGACAACTCCCTGCGAACCTGGACCAGTCTGTGCACGCGCCCCACCACCATTTCTCGTCGTCGATACACTCCACCCGCTCCGCTTCCACGCTCCACTCGGGCTTAACCGAGCGCTCCATGGAGTTGGACGAGGATGCGGCGGCGGTGGCGGCGGCGGCGGCAGCTGCAGGGGTAGGGGGGGGTAGCTGGGGGGTATTGGGACGACGGCGTCAGTTGGATGCGGTGCGGAATCGGGTCTCGGCTGCGTCTTTGCGAATTTTGGACCATTATGCGGAGGCTACTGGGAGGGGGCTGGCGGACGCTTTGCAGGTGAGGGGCAGGGGGGACGGGGAGGAGAGAAGTTGGTTGCGCTGATGAGCCCATTTTTTTTCGTTGATGGAGCTCCTCAATTTGAGGAGCTAGCATACTCATGTCTTTTGGACCTGAGGTGTGTTTTTACGAAGATGTTCTGATGAGATTTATACTCGATATCTTTGGACCCGGTTATTTTTTTTAGCTGGTTCGTTGGATAACTGTCCTTTTGGGATTATGCATCGGGCTTAAAGTACACCCCCCCTCCCTCCCTCCCTCTCCACTACTATTACCACCGCCGCCAGCGCCACCACCACCACTAAACTACCACCATCTTCACCACCACCGCCACCGCCACCACTACCGCCACCCCCCTCCCCCATCACCAACAGTAACACTGCCACCACCACTACCCCCGACCCCCCCTCCTCCGCCTCCACCACAACACCAACAAACGCCACCAACAATAACCACAATGACCACTAAATAATAATCACGACTACTACTACTATTGCTACTGTTGCTGCTACTATTGCTAATACTGCTACTACCACTGCTACTACTACTACTATAATCTACTACTAGTACTACTAGTACTACTACTACTACTACTACTACTACTACTACTACTACTACTACTACTACTACTAATACTACTACTACTACTGCTACTACTACTACTACTACACGACTACTGGTACTACAATTACGAAGAGCTAACAATATCTTTCGAATGCTCTCTTGTTGTTGAGGTTGGCCTCGACGCACCCCCGGGCGGAGGGGACTGGTTTGCTGCGAAGGAGCCGTTGTCGGTGGGGGAAACCGTCCTTGATGCCCTCGAGCTCGCCGAAGACAGTGTCAAGGTTTGTCGAATTCAGAACAAATTGACGGGGGAGGGGGAAGCTGTCCGGGTGGGGAGGAAGGATAGAGGAGAGGAGGGAAGAGGGAGTGGGTGGGTCGATAGTGGAGGTTGGAAGAGGGGGGACGGGGAGGGGAGGAGGAATTTGTGGGGGGTGGCGCTGCGGATGATAGGGTGATTGGTTGGGTGATCGGTTGGTTGGTTGGTTGACTATCTGATTGGCTGATTGGTTTTCAAGCGAGTGGTTCATCAGTTAGTTGGTTTGATTGACTGGTTGATTGATTGATTGATTGCTGGACTGATGGATTTTTGTAATCCCATCTTTCCGACGTAAACGGCACATTTTCCTGTCCTTTTCCCCTGCCTCTCCGAACCCCACCCCCCCGTGCCCCGCTTGCCCGACCCCCCCCCCCGTACCGCCTCGTCCAATTGATTGATTAATTGACTGATTTATTGTGACGACTCTGTCCAACCTAAACCACACCTTTCCAATACTCCCCCCCCCGCTATCTGCCCCCCTCGACTACGGGTATTGGGGTTGGCATTGGTTGGCAACGACGCTGCAAAACATGCCATTCACTGCGTGAGCTAGACAACCAGAGTATCGTTTTTGTTTTTTTGGCGGTCACCATGATGGTTGTTGAGTGCATCATATTATGCGGGGTGGAGAACCCTGACTCCGCACAAGGAGAATGATCGCATCACGTAGTGGGAATACGTTAAGGCACCCACGAGGCAGTTGCATAGTAATACCCTTTGCTGTCTCTGGAGAGGTCACACCAATACACAAAATATAACTCATTGGCGCTGTCATCCATAAGCAAGAATGCAGGCACAAGGTGCCGAAGTCCGTCTTATGAGCGGTTCTTGGAAGGATGCAGTTCACCCTTAGTGCGACTGGCCGAACACCTCACGGCGCTTCGCGCTTGGTGCAAGCAATGTTTGCCTGGTTAGTGAAAAACGAACGTGCTCCGTCCCGGCATAGTAGGGATGCGAGGGTCTATGGTCATACGACTACGGTCATGCACAAAGTATACCCCCCCCCCCCTCCCTATATCGCCTCCCTTACCCCTTCCCCTTGCGCCCCGCCCGCAGGAAGTATGCGCATTTTTGGGCGAAGTTCGGACGGGAACAGTTTCCGTGACGAGGGCTGGGGACAGGGACCTTAGGCGGGGCTCGGCGGCGGCGTTGGCTGGGCGCAACGGGGGCATAGGGGGAGCGTACGGCGCGGGTGGGGTGCGGCGTGATATTGATCGCATCTTCGAAGGGGGGGACGGTGAGAGAGAGGAGTGTTTTGTTGTTGTTTTTGCTGTTGTTGTTGTTGTTTTTTTGCTGCTGCTTTTTCTTTTTCTTTTTTCTTTTTCTTTTTGCTGTTCTTACGATTTTTGAGGAGAAGCAAAGGGAGGAATGGTTTTCGAGGTGACGAATAGTGAAGAGGCGATGCTTTTTAGTATTTAGAGATGACGACTAGTTGAAAATGGTGCCGTTTTTGAGTGACGCGTTTTGATCGAGAGGTTGTTCGAGAGGGTAGTGGGAGGGTTGCCATGGATATAATTATGAGAAACTTTTTAGAGGCGTCCGCACCGCTAGTGCAAGGATTATACCGGGAGACCTTTAAGGGAGTTTCTAGCGTGTTTTCGTTAACTCGATTCCCAAACACTGTCCGGTGTGTGGTGTGGTGCGCTCCTCGCTGGTGCCTTCACGGCATGTGCCCACAGTGCCGATCGACCCTGCTCACGGCTAGCCACGACGCGATGTCTTGTAACGGCAACCGTGACGGAAAGAAAAACTCCGCGGGGAGCGCTTGCTTGCCTTGTCTGCCGTGTCTGCCTTCCTTCCTTTCTTTCTTAACGCTAATGGCTGCGAACAGAGCGGAGGTAGGTCGTTGAAATGTAATACTTCTGGTGTTTTTGCGGTGTAGTTGTTGTTGTTGTTTTCGCTGTTGTTGGTGTTGTTGTTGTGTGTCCCGGCGGCGGCGGTAGCATGCTTCCTTCTTCCTGTCCTTCCTGTCCTTCACAATAGTATAGCATCCACAACAACTGACATATGATTTTGGCGTCAGATCCAAACCCTTCGTCACCCCCCCCCCCCCCCCGCCTCTTCACCCTCACCCTGTTTACCCTTACCCCATTCCCGCCCGCAAGTGGTTCCTAGTAGAATGCAGCTCACCCTTCTTGCGACTCGCCGAACATCTCACGGCGCTTTGCGTTAAGTGCAAGCAATACCTGCCTGGTCGGTGAAGACCCAACGTACTCCGTCCCGGCATTTGTAGGGATGCGAGGGTCTACGGTCTTAAGACTACAGCTATGCATGAAATGAGAACCCCCCCCCCCCCCCCCCCGCGCGCTCCCTACCCCCCCCCCCCTCTTTTCTTTGTTGTTCCTTTCTCGCCCTCCCAACCCCCCCCCCCCCCCCCCCCCCCCCCCCCCCCTCCCTCCCATGCCTCCTATTGGAAGGTATGGGTTCAAGGGTAACACTAAGCGGGGCGGTGCGGTTGTCGTTCACCGCCGACGCGATGCTTGCTGCGGTTTTCCGCGTGGCGTTGAGGGCGTTTGGGGAACGGGCCCGCTTTATCACGCTCCCCGGCCCCGGGTTCCGGCAGGTGCAGCTGGACGCCGACTTCCTTCGACAGGTGACTCGAGAACCGATAGATTGGCTGATTTGCTGATTGGTTGAATGGCCGATGGAACGCGTGGGCTGATTGGTTGATTGGATAGTTGCAGGGCTTTTCGCGGGTCATGACCCGGCCCGCAGGTCGTCCCGGGAGGATGTTAAACTCTCGCGGGGCGGGTCGGGTTGGATCAGGAGATGTTGGAAATTTCACGGATCGGGTCGGGTCGGGTCGGGTCGGGTCGAATCGGATCTGCAGGTTTTCAAATCTCACGTGTAGGTTCATGTCAGCCTAACACGACACGACACGGTATGACCCGCGGACAGTGATGTTACCCGGGAAAAGCTCTAGATACTTGCTGGGGCTGTGAGTTGGGCAGGCTTGACGGCTAGTTATTGTTCATTTTTAATGGTTGGGTGGTAAGAGTAAAAAGCGTACCAAGTGACTTCGTCTTTGTAGGTATACACCACACGTCGAGCTCTAAAACGCGCTGTTACTATGGTCGGATTCCAAAGCCGTGGAGCTCCGCAAATTACCCCGCAAGTAACTAGTCGGCGGCTTACTATTGGTATACTACTTGTTACTATTATTAATAGTATAGCCTGACAATCAACAGCCCCACGGATTTTGGGGAATTACCGTGATTTGAGTTTTTTTTGTCAGTTTTTGTTTGTCATGCTTGCGATTGACTGCTTGATTGATTGCTTGATTTATTGATTTATTGATTGATGTATTGAATAATTGATTGGTTTGTTGATTGATTGAATGATTGATTGATTGATTGATTAATTGATTGGCTGATTGACCCGACGGTTGATGGGTTGGTTGGTTTGTTTGGCTGCCTTTTACTGACTTGACTGACTGACTGACTGACTGACCGAGCGAGCGACGTATTTTGTGTGTTAGTTTGTTCGAGAGAGAGGGAGGGAGAAGAAGAGGGAAAGAGGGAGGGAGGGACGGAGGGAGGGAGAGAGGGAGGGAGGGAGGGAGGGAGGGAGGGAGGGAGGGAGGGAGGGAGGGAGGAGGGAGGCAGGGAGGGAGGGAGGGAGGGAGGGAGGGAGGGAGGGAGGGAGGGAGGGAGGGAGGGAGGGAGGGAGGGAGGGAGGGAGGGAGGGAGGGAGGGAGGGAGGGAGGGAAGGAGGGAGGCAGGGAGGCAGGGAGGCAGGGAGGGAGGGAGAGAAGATACACGTGTCTGTGTTTTTTTAGGCGTGCGCGCTGTGGTCAGTGTTCACCTCCCACCCTCCCCGCCACCCCGCCCCGCCGTACCATCCTACCCCCAGTCGTTCGTCTTCGTCCACACAAATTCTTCTCGTCGCGATATCGTGTATAATAGCGACTCTCTTTCGTCCATTTTGCCCATGTCATTCATTGTGGGACGCATCCCCCCTCCCCCACTTCCCCTTTTCCGTGTTCTGGTCTTGCTTCGTCTCGTATCCCAGGTCCTCCCGTTTTACGTAGCAGAGAGTCAGATGCTCGCTGCCCTGGATAGGCTACTAGACCAGGTCAGGAAACTATTAATATCAATACTTGGAAGTATCAATGACCAAGAACATGATGCAAATGAAGTGCTACCTGGTGCCTTCATGAGGGGGAGGGGGGCGTGCTCATTTGTTGCTTGCCTTAGTCATTTGACGATTGACCACACATGCATCCCTTTCGAGACGGAGCACCGTTCCTACTCCTGACAGAGACACCTCCAACATTTGGGCGCTCATTACGCTTCTTCCATTTATTACATAAAACGTGTTTGCTTATCCTCTCCCCGTCCTGTTTCGCCGTCTGTGGCCATCATCTATCTCCTAGGATAGCGATCGTTTTCTCGCTGCTCTCTACTCTACCAAACTCTTCCATGTCACATTCGTCTACTTTCCTCATCTCTAACGCATCCCGTTCCTCCTTATATATTTCACATTCTCTTACTATGTGAGTCCTACTCTCTATTGTGCCAGACGGGCACATACTTGTAGCCATGTCCTCCTCCTCCCGACTACTGGTTTATCTCTTTCTTCTTGTTGGTAGGTCCAGGCCCCCTGCACGAAATCGCAGTTTCAGCTTTTTCGCGTAGTCCAGTGGGCCGTGCAAATACGTCAATTGGTTATACATGATAAGAGTATAACCTAATACAATGTCATCTTATGCTAGGTTTTGATTTACAAAACTTGTACTAAAGACGGGCGATCGATTTAGTACGCAGCTTGCAAATAATGTAGATGAGTATCTACCCTAATGTCGTCGAACTCACTCACTGTTGACGTGGTTACAATAACTTATATCAAATACGTTTTCATTCCAATATTTTTTCCCCGAGTCCCCGTATTTCTCTAGGTGTTTCTCCATTTTTTTCGGAGGGGGGGATGCGAAAATTGGTCCCGTGCTTTTTTCGTGTTTGTTTTTTTGTTTGTTTAGTTGGTTGTTTTACGCGAGTTTTGCTTTTATTGAAAAAACATACCTGGTATCATATGACGACAGACGCCGACATGAAGCCAACTAGTTAAGAATTGCAGGGTTTTTTTTTGTCAACCGATCGCGCTCAGTAGAAACCACGACCAGACCTCCGGTGTGCACGTACGTGTGTGTACGTATCGGCAATTTTCGACACCATAATTCGGTTCAATTTTTCGGCGAGCGAATGGGGGAAGAGGACGAAACGTGCCTCTCTTGAGGCTTGAAACGGATGGATACTGCTGTATAGCCTACGGCTGCAACAGGAGGCGGGGACGTGTGCTTGTAGCACCCGGGAGCCATTCCACGGTAAGGTTGCAGCATCAGTCCCTGACCTCTCCTCACATGAGGAACTCATTATCTCACCCGATTCTACATGAGTTCGAAGGCATTCGTTCGCGCACAACCCGACCAAGCTTCTATGCCTCAGTCCTAAAAAAAAAATGTACTCGCGGAATCACTTCATTGACCGGCAGTTCTTCACATGAGGAACTCAATCGCCCAGGGACTTTTGGCGCAAAAACTGCAACCCCTGCGGTGGGATTACTCCCGGATCGAATGCGTTCTGCATCGCGGGGACAAGAGAGGGGGAGGATCTCGTGTGCCGTGTTGTTCGTATTTTTTTTGTGTCAAATATGATGCTCGTATGGGGGGACAAGGGAGGGGGAGGATCTCGCGTGCCGTGTGGTTGTTCGTATTTTTTTCTGTCAAATCTGATGCTCGTATAATCTATTCCTTTTGTGATACGCATGTTGTTGTTAAGCCTTTTAGAGCACCGCAGAACCGATATGGGGACACAGCACTTGGAATTAGACGAGAAAAAAGTTCGGAGTTGGCACTGGGTTGAACCGTTCACACTTTTGACAGACGGCGATCTATTTCTATCTATAGATGATCTGCAGTATTTAATAGGTGATGAATCTGCCGTTTTGAGGTGTTGTGCAGGACCTGCACACAGAGAGTACATGGTGTCCAACTCCGGGAACACGTGCTAGATCGTGCAGATCGTATGGCTCCCACACGGCACCATGAGCTATAATAACAGATGATACAGATCTTGCTTGCAATATCTAGACCATCAAGTGGAAATTCACGTCCATGATCTTCTCCGACTTCTGAAACCCTTATATAATACCAGGCACACTGCTGCGAAAGCTTTATCCGATGCTACATCCAAGTTGTTTTTTCCCGAGAAAAAGATGGCAGTTCTAAAAGGGATTGTCAATGACAGTTTTTGACGCTTTTGCTACTATAGAGGTACGAGCCCTTTTTTGGCTGATTTTTCGTTTTCGTTTCTGAATGAATGACTGCCCTCCTTAACCCCCAAATCGTGTCGGGAACTCGTCCTTCTTTTGAAGCAACACGTTTTTGGGCTCCCTAATAACGCCTTCACCACTGGAAACCCTTTTTTGGAACAAAGTTACTTGAAACTAGTATAGGGAGGGGTTAGGGGGCTCTAAAAAGGGGTTATGCTACGACGCCCTCTCGTCCCCTCCCCTCCTCTACGCTCCTCCTCTCCCCTCCTTACACCCTTAACTCCCCCCCCCCTCCTCCCCAACATGTCTCCCTCTGCCTCCCTCCTCTCCAACGCTTTGACGATTTTTGTGGCAGGCTGTTCAAAGCGCCGCTGACCGTTCTCTTGACCCCACACCGATGGACTCCGCCTCGGCCGGGGACATCGTCGCTCAGGCTCTCGACGGCTTCAAGTAGGAATGTCTAGATCGTTAGAACGCGTCTGGTATGCCGCCCCCCCCCACCCCCTTCCATCCGCACTTGAGAGCGCGAGGAAAGCGAATGAACAGCGTAGTGTCTGTATGAGTAACTTTTGCGAGGAAAGCGAATGGACAGCGTAGTGTCTGTATGAGTAACCTTTTGGTTGTTTTGTGTGCGACACACAGCTTTGTGTGTTTGTTTTGTGTTTTGCGGCGGCAGCCTTTGGCGGCCCGGGCCCGAGCTGTGCCGATCAATATTTCGACGGCCTGTGGCTGACAAATGTTCCCGCTGACGAACACAACAGACGGTAGTATTGCGCGTAGTCCAGCAGCTTCTTTCGAGGTTTTGGCACGAGCTCGGTAGGCTGTTTGCGCGCGAACCCGTACGCGTGGCGAGGGACCAAGGGGGCCTCCTTTTGCGGTGGCTTGAGTGTTACTTGCGCCAGTGACCCCACTGTTCCGTTGGCGGTCTTTAAGCTTCTGCGCTGTTTTTGTTCGGCGATGTGAATCCGCGGTGGAATGGTAAGCTGCGCGCTTGGCCAAAAATATCGCCGAACGTATTTTAGTCCGTGTGGTGCAGAGTCACTTGTGCGAATGGCTCAAACCCAGTGATGGAAATGGGTGCACCTCCATTGCTGTAGCCTTGGTCCGGGAGGTCCTCCAGGGGAGGCCGTCAGGAGGGGGGGGTGGGGGATTGGGGGCCCGGCTGGGGCGGGATGGGGGGTAGGGGGGGGGGGGGGGGGGGGGCGTGTTTGTGTTTGGGGCGGGAGCGCAGCGGGAGCGCAGCGGGGGGCATGCTTGTGTGTGGGGGGGGGGGGGAGGAAGGGGGGCGAGGGATATGGTTGTGTTCGTCTCGTTGTTTTAGGTCTGGAGGTGCCCACAGCAGTAGGCTTTTGGTTGCCTGTGCTGTATTGCTGAGGATGCATACCATCCAAATGTCTTGAGGAGGCTGTGTTTGTTTCGCTTACTTGGAGGGCGGCGGGAAAGGGGATGTTTTTTTTTCTCGGTTCGACCAACCGGGAACTGAAGGGGAGGAGGGAAGGGAGGGAGGGGGCGAGGGGTGGGCGGGCGCGGGGGGGTGTACTCATATCATTCATAGCCGGAGTCTTAAGATCATAGGCCCACGCACCCTTGCATGGCCGGGATGGAGCACGTCGGGTTTTTATCGACCAGACAAGAGGGGGGAGGGCGGGCAACTGCGCCTTTCTTGTTAATGGGCTAGGGTGACTTATGTTGCTCCCCCCGATGTGCATCACTCCGATCAGCTCGTTCCGTCGTCCGGGTCGGGTCAGCATGTTTTTAAAAACTCGCGGGTCGGGTCGGGTCGGGTCAGGAGGTTTTAATAAATCATTAATCGGGCCGGGTCACTCTCTGACCCGATCCGATCCGCGAGAAGTAATTCGACCCGTGAGTAGGCCTGGAAATATCTCTGGTCCGAGGACCTCGCGTCGATGGCCCGTTGCGCGAGGTGCCCGGTACATTCCAGAACGCGTCGTGTGGGCATCACTGTTGTGGGCGCCGAAAAGCGGGTCGGGGGTGTGGTCATCCCCAATATCCCGGGAGGTGGGGTCGTTGAGGGCAAGACCGCGGTAGGCACACGGAGCCTCAGCAGGCACCGGGTCCCTCCCGTGCTTGCGCTTGCTCGTGTCCGTCGTCTGTTTGTGCGCTGCCTATTCCCCCCTTGGCTTTGGATCCCGCTGTTCTTCTCGCAGCAATGACTGCAAGGCTGCTGCCGCTCGGGTCCGATGTAGGGCTGGCTCTCAGGGCGGTTGAACTGTCGATTCTGATGTGAGTTTCGGCATGAGGTCCATGAAGAGGGGTGATGCCTCTCTTGAGGCTGGCCTGATTCGAAGCGTGCGAATGACGCCCAACCGATCTTTAACTCGACCAACGACCGCCTCCAACGTGTGAGCGAGGCTGTGGAAGAAGGGCACTTGTTCTCTGTCGTACCCATGTATGTGCGGCTCGCGGATCATGCACGGCGTTCGTGCTAGTTTGCGGATGATGCGAAAATCGAGCCGCACACGCCGTTCTAACTCTGCGTCCATCCTCCGCCCCTCTGATGTGCGAGTATCTGCCAGCAGCGCCGGTGACATGGTTGTCTCTCTCGCAGAACGCGCTTAGGCCAAGGCAACAGTTAGGGGTCCGTTTTTAGGAACCTTTTTTGCGGTGGCTGAGGGTCGCTCGTCCGAGCACTTAACCCCCCCCCCCCCCCCCCCCCCCCCCCCCCCATGTTTCTTTGCCGTCTCAAAAAAGCTTTCGTGATGTTATGGAATGGTAAGCAACGCGCTGCGCAAAAATCAAATCGCAGCGGCGTAAATCTTATTGTCGAGTGAGGTGCAGAGCCACTCGTGCGAGTGGGTGAAAACCGGGTGTAGTGGAAATGGGGGCACCCCTCGTACCGAAGCCTTGGTCCTTATCGACGGCGATTTTTGATAGATGCTACGGCAGACTGATTCTACGATAGCCCCCTCCCAAATCTGGCGAATTTTTTAACGAACGGTTCATGGCTACTCGTCACGAGGAAAGTTACTAATACGCAGGACGATAGTAAATAGGACCAAATATTGTTCGTAAAAATAGATGAATATATAGGTTTTTGTGTCCACCGTAGGTCCTATTTACTAGGGTCCCCCGTAATATGAAAACAATATATCTCCATGAATTTTCTTCTTTGCGGGCAAAGGACTACTAGTACTATGGAACGATGACGTCGGGATGGCAAGGGGCACCACCGTATTTCAGGCGTTACAGCCGGGGGCTGGTTTCAAAATCGGCGATTTCGTTGAAGAAAAATTGGGGGGGCTATCGTAGAACGACTCGGCAAAGGGTGCACCTTTTTTTTTCTTGTAGTCTGGACCAAAGATACGGCGGTGTAGAGGTTTACCTTTTTTTCTTTTTTCTTTTTTCTGAGGATACTAGCCTATTGAGGGGCTTTATTCTATTGCCCACAACCCGGAAACTGATTTTGAGAAGAACGAAAAGTGGAGCCCATCCGATTGATGAAGAATCTCATGGCCTACTATTAATAGGTACGGAAGAAAAAAAAAGAAGAGCGAAAAGTGAGAATGAAATTCCGACGATTTAGGGTCGAGGAGAAACTTTCGTTCAGAAAGAGTTTTCGCCAAAACGTGCTGTCTCTACGTAGAGCTATCGTAGCGTGCTACAGTAGGTACATTAATGAAGAAATAAGTTTGTAGCGAAAAAAAATATTTTACAAGTTTCCGACATGCAAGATGACGAAATGGCATTTTGGAAGAAATTTTCGTTTGATATTTTTTCAAAGTAAAAAGTGTATGGTGGAAATTTACTGGAGATTTAGTATCGTTTGTTATGGAATCTTTACAATTAAACAATACTCTACAACTTAAGCACCAAAATAATGAGTTTTTTTTTTGTATATTTTAAAAGCTAACTATAGTCTATAGAGAAAGCTTTATTCAACAAGCAATATTATAGCGAAAACAGATGAAAAACGAAAATATTCCGATTTCCGATGGTTTTGGGCTATAAGGAGCCCCGTCATCCTTCCGGAAATGTTAATGTTTCAGCCGCGAAAAAAAAAAAAGTGCGATCAATAGCAGTATACGAAGAACAATAGCTCTTAACACAGCACGCGTCCGATACAGTTTTTTTGCGCTCGCTTTGTGCCAACCAACGCTTAAATCTAAAGCTTGACCTAAGACCTTAACCCCTTTACAATTGGAAGCCCGTTTTTGGGGACAAAATTACTTGGATTTAGTATAGGGAGGGGTTCGCTCGAAAGGGGTTAAGACCGGAAAGGGGCGGCGGCGGGTCTCTCGCACGAGTTAGCCCCGGCCCACTGGAAAAAAAGGACCCAAATGGTGACCCCCCCCCCAAAGGTAGCCTCTTTTTAGACAAAAGTTTTTCGCTAAATACCTAGGCATGAGGATGACGCGTGAGTGTGCTGCGATAAGATGTACAACCATTTTTTTTATGAGATCTTCCTCAATTTTGGAGGTTAAGACCTCTCTCCTCCCACAAAAATCGATTTTGGAGAAAAATAAAAAGCTGCTGATAACCGGATGCAAAACCCCATGGCCTATTCATAGTCTATAGGTACAAAGACGAGAACCATATGCCAAAAAAAAACGCTTATTTTGGGTTAATTAAGGAGCTCCCGTCATTCACAAAACGTTTTCGCCCAAAAAAGGTATGCCTCTACACCGTTGATCGCGGGTTGCGTGCATGTACGCGCGGTTTATGACCGAAGCCAAGGGTTTTGGATGGGGGCTCGTAGAGCTCCAAAAAAGCGATAGTAGAGTGTTAAGATACGGCCTCGAAATGCCTGTATGTAGGTATCCGAATTTGAGATCATTTGGATGGGTTTCGTATGATAAGGTTGGCGGTTTATATTCGGGAAAGTTAAGTTAGGAAGTAGATCGGAGGCACGTGCCTCCGATCTCAGAAGCTATCCCGGGCTCTGGTGGAAACGAATAAAGCTACATCTCTACGAAGGAACGAAAGTGAGTACTCTCCGAGGACCTGCTCAATTGGCAGACCTGCAGGTGGGGCACTCTGTGTCCTCCACCTATAATTTAACAAATGGCGTCGTCGACAGACCATGGGTTTTTTGGGTCGTGGGTTCGATCCCCACCATCCACAATGATAAACTTTTCAGATTTTCCCCATGGGTGAAGTTGAAAAATACTCTCCCCGGTATCCCCAGGAAA
The DNA here is from genome assembly GCA_012845835.1 of Undaria pinnatifida. Classification (NCBI taxonomy): domain Eukaryota; class Phaeophyceae; order Laminariales; family Alariaceae; genus Undaria; species Undaria pinnatifida. The sequence goes on along the minus strand of JABAKD010000009.1, from coordinate 12,808,324 downwards.
TGAAACGGCTTGGATGTTGACAGAGGTCCGCCGTATATCCGGCCGACCTGCTATCCCGCCGTTTCAGGGGGGGAGAGTGTTATAAGGCTTAGTTTGGGTAAGCTATTGGTTAACCTTTGGCAAGTGGTCAAACGGACTAATACCCCACTAAGTCCTTCACAAGAGGGTGCACCACATTTTGTTCCTGTTTCTGAAAGCTACTCGTCCACGTTTTAGGAGCTTTTAAGACCTTTCTTAGAACCCCCAAAATAAATGGTTTCTTCTTGGGGGGGGGGGGGGGGGGGGGGGGGGTTCAACAGGTGTGCTACGACACCGGATGAAAAAATCCCATGGCCTACCGGAGGTACACAAAACCAAAACTTACCTAAATTTCCCGAATATAAAACGCCAACCCTATAATACGAAACCCCATCCAAACGATCTAAAAAAAGAAATCGGATAATTAACAGGCCTTTCGAGGCCGTGTTTCTTAGCACAAAACAGAAAATAATATGCTTTTTTTTTCGTCTATTATTTCCGACGATTTCTGGGTCAAGGGCCCCCACCCTTCGAAAACCACCCTTCGGAAACCACCCTTCGGAAACCACTTCGGACGAACACTGCTTCCTCTATCGTGGCGTGCGTCGAACGTCAGGAAAATTTGGGGCGCATGCTGCCACCGTAGGGCATCGTAGCGACTCTCGGTGCACTGCCGCGTTCACCGACCGCGTCCCCCCTGCACACGAATCTGTTGTTCCCTGTTTTTATATAGCGGGAGGCGGAGAAGCATCAAAACTCCGTGCTGTCGCGGCAGTTCGTTTCGAACGCAGCAAACCGATGCTGCTCTGGAGGATATGCAACGCGCAGCGTCGCTGCCGTCGCGGGTCTTGTGCCCCTCTCCACACGAATCCCACATCGTATATAAAAAAAGAGAAGCAGAGAGCAAGATGTGAAAACCGCCTCATCCGACAACAACCACCCATCCACATCTGGGGCAGATGCTTCGTGTAATATCTCGCGGCGCGACCGCTAAAAAACCGACCGTTCGCGAGCCTGGTGGAGAGGTCCCCGATTCCGGTAAGGGGAGAAACTTTTTCGGGCCTTTTCGTGCAGTGGCTCGGGGCTATCCGCGCGAGTGGACCTCCATTGTCCCCTCATTGCGGTCTTCCATTGTGCCGCTTCGCGATATGAATCCGCACATACATTCGGAATAGTAACCCGTCGCTGGCTACGCGCGACAGGAAAAAAAAAAACGCCTGTATACAGAAGCGTTTTGTCAGCGTGAGGTACACACAGAGGCGCTCGTGCGAGTGGTGGAAACCCCGCGTAGTGAACATGGGTAGCCGCCCCTCCCCCCCCCCCCGGTGCCGTAGCCGTGATGTATGTCTAATACCGCGGAAGTGACCTCCTCGATGTAGCCCTGTGGCATCACCAGCCCCACATTGTCATGCGCAGCTCCCTAGAAGCCGAAGCGTAAATCGTTCCATCTCATGATTCCCCGGCGGTTGACCCGATCATACGATGCCGGTTGACTACACCCCCCCTCCTCCCTCCTTCTCTCCCATGGGACAAACGCCTTGCTTGTCCCATTCGTACATACGGCATCTCGTGCCCGCAACCCCCCCCCCCCCCCCCCCCCCCAGCCCCGTCTCTCCGCGCAAGCCCCTCGTCTAGCTTCACGGCAAGTACCGTTCGTGCTCGACACAACGGGTGATCGGCTCCGCCCCCTGACACGAAGCGGAAGCTATAGCATTGCAATCCTGATGGATGCCTCAAGGCTACGATAGGATGGGGGAGGCAATTTCAGAGTCTTGGCGCCACTCGCGCTAGTAGTGTGGCTGTCCCGGTTCGCGATATATATATATGCATGCACACCGCCGCGTAAAATTATTTGTTAAGCTGCACCAACACAAAAAATCTTTTTGAGGAAAGGTCCGTTTTGTATCGGAAGGTGAAAGACTGATTCTAGGATAGCCCCCCCCCCCAGTAAAAACCAGCGATTTTCTTTCACGAGCGTTTCATGGCTGCTCAACCCGAGGAAGGATTCTATGAAAATAATATCTCCATATGTTTTATCGTTTGCCAATAAGGACTATAGAACGATGACGTAGGGGTGGCAAGGGGCACCGTGTTTCAGGAGGTACGGCCGGGAGCTGGTTTGAGTCGTTCTACGGTAGCCTCCCAAACTTTTTCTTTAACGAAATCGCTGGTTTCAAAACCAGCTCTCGATTGTTTCTCTTGAAATACGGTGTCCCTCGACCCCCCGACGTCATCGATCGAAAGACCTTTGCACACAAGAAAATGTGTGGATAGTATGTTTTCGATAGTATCCTTCCTTGTGTCGAGCAGCCATGAAACGTTGGTTAAACAAAATCGCTGGTTTTGGGGGGGGCTATCGTAGAATCAGTCGTTTTCAAAACCGGCGATCGTTAAAGAAAAGTTGGGGGGGCTACAGTAGAACGACACGAAGGTTGGTATGCTCCCACGACGAGCGGCTTACCCCCGGCCGTAAACTTGGGCTATACCCCTGCCCATCGTATACCTCGGGGCTGCGAGCAGTGGGGACCGCGCATTTGCGAAGGTGAACCTGCTACGGGTGGATCAATGTATGTGTCCATGTGCGCACACGCCAAAACAAATTATTAGTGCGCTCCACGTCACTTTCCCGATCGCGATATGGTTGTTCCATCGATGACGCTGGTCGCAAGCAACGGCGTCGGCGACAGCGGCGTGCTTTGCGAGGTTCGAACGGTGTCCCGACTACTACTTTTTTTTTTTCTTCAATCTCGGGGACAGAGAACAAAAAAAATTAAGCCTTTCAAGTCATCCTTTTGGAACTCCACCAGTGCTTTTGGGGGACAGAATCCTCTAGGAGTCTTGGTACATGTAGTAACATGGAATGCAGCGAGAAAGAGGAGCCCTCGTCGTCGGGCTTCCCCCGCTACCGACCACTTCGCATATCGTATGATATACGAGTACGGCCTTTTTTTTTCGGTTATTGTATCCTCGCGAGTGGATAAGGAAGGGGAAAACCAAAAACCAAAAACGAAGACGCCAACACGTTTTTAGCGATAAAAAATACCTTGGAGAGGCAAGTGTGGGACATTCAATGCAGTGGAGGAGAGACTGTGCCTACGGCATCTAAGTAAGGGAAGGAAGGGGTGCCTCCATGTTCGCCGCAAAGTTTGAGCCACTCGCACGAGAGAGTGACTCTACTACACGTACCTCTCACCGACAATAAATATATTTCTCTCCATCATCAATAGGCGACATTTTTGGCGAAGCAAGCTTGCTGTATGTAGGTGTAACAAGCCATTCCCTCCTTGCGGACTGTTAACTGCTAAGATACGGCCTTGCGAAAGGTCTGTAATTATCCGAATTTGAGATCACTTGGATGGGTTTCGTATGATAAGGTTGTCGTTTTTATATTCGGGAAAGTTAGGAAATAGATCGGAGGCACGTGCCTCCGATCTCAGAAGCCATCCGGGGCTCTGGTGGAATCGAGTAAAGCAACGTCTCTACGAAGGAAAAGAAAGAGTGAGTACTCTCCGAGGACCTGCTCAAATGGCAGACCTGCAGGGGGCACTCTGTGTCCCCTCCTATAACTTCACATGTGGCGTCGACGGCAGGACTCGAACCTGCGCGTGAAATCCCAATGGGTTTCGAATCCATATAATACATAACGTCGAAAAAAAATAAGTCATCCTCCGGCGGATTGGGAAAAAAAAAAGCTTAATCAGCTCACCACACTTCCACGTATTTTCATGCACACACGTCGTGCGTCGATTCAACTCAATTGCCTTCGCAATCCAGCCGCTTCGTACATCTGGCGTGAATCCAGCGCTATCTGGGGCGTGGATACAAGAAAAAAAAAAAAAAAAACGAAAAAGGAACAGGGGGGAGGGGTCACTCTCGCGAGTGACCGCCGAGCCACCGCGACGAAAAAAGCGAAACCCGAAAACAAAAAGGGATGAAAGGCTCACCACACCTCCACGTATTATGTGTCTCGATTGGGGACACACGTGTGTGCGACGAATACACGAAAGCATACGAAAGCATATAGAGCACCTTTCGGCTGAAACGCTTACTGCGTCTCGATCGGAGACACACGCGTGCGCGACGAAATACACGAAAGCATAGAGCACCTTTCGGCTAAAACGTTTACTTTGTCTCGATCGAGGACACACGTGTGTGCGACGAATACACAATAAAAGCATGGCACATCTTTCGGCTGAAACGTTTACTGTGTCTCGATCGGGGACACACGTGTAGTGCGACGAATACACGAAAGCATAGAGCACCTTTCGGCTGAAAAATTTGCTGAATGACAGGGGGGGGGGAAACTTCCACATCCAAACACCACTTCACCTGCTTCAGGTTTTCCCGTCCCTTACACGCTCCCGGAAGAAAAATCCCGCTCCCCCCCCCGACGTAGATGCTCCCGAAAAAATGGAAATGGTGTATCAAGCGCAGAGATTCAAGCCGTGAGCTCTCTCTTTTTTTGGGGGGGGGAAGGTGATTCTTACTACACGACAGCCCCTCCCCCCCCCAAACCAGTGATTTTTTGTAACGAACGTTTCATGGCTGCTCGACGCAAGGAAGGATACAATTGAAACCAGAGGAGATCCATACATTTTCTTGTGTGCAAAAGCCTAGATCAATCGATGATATTGTCGGGGTGTCGAGGGGGACCGTATTTCAGGAAATACGACCGGGAGCTGGTTTCGAAACCGGCGATTTCGTCAAAAGAAAAGTCGGGGGGGAGACTCGGGGGGGCGGTTCTTGATTCGAAAATATAACATAAAAAAAACACTTCTAAAACACAGTGTTTCCCGCTCCCTACTGTACGCACTCCGTAACGAAACCCTCGGTCCCCAGCGTGGTCCCAAGCCTGGAGCTTCGCGCCATCAGCTCTCGCGCGTTTTTTTATGTTTTTCATTCCAAAACTGCTTTGCACCCCACGAGCACGACGAGACAGACCGAAAAAGTGGCAAAAGTGTGTTGAAAAGACTTCACCCGCTTGCCAGCGCTCATCGTGTCGATACACAGGTCGCCCCCCGTCGCCACACCACACGGCAAAACCGCCACTTGGGTAGAAAAGCTCACACCCCGAGTGACACCGAAGCCGAAGTACACCGTACCTGGCAGCACTTTAGGCACAACGCACAACCCACAACCGCATCAAAGACACAACCATACAACGGGTACGCTAGGGAAGGGCGATGATGCAACAAGTTTTCTTTTGTACAGAGGCTCGTGCCACAGGCAAACCTAAGCCCCGCACAAAGACGCTTGCCACCACACGGCAACACAAGAGAGGGGGGTGCACCTCTCTCAATGTTCTCGGAGGGCTCTTGACTGATTCTACGATAGCCCCGCCCCCCCCCACCCCCCCGCCCTAAGCCAGCGATTTCTTTTCTTTTTTCTGTAACGAACGTTTCATGTCTGCTCGACACTCGAGGAAGGATGCTGTGAAAAGAACTTCAAATATTTTCTTGTTTGCGATGGACTCTATCGAACAATGACGTCGGGTCGGTAAGGGGCAGCGTATTTCGGGCGACAAGGCCGGGAGCCGGTTTCTAAACCCCCAGCGAGTTCGTTTAAAGTTTTTTTTTTTTTTTGGGGGGGGGGGGGCTACCGTAGAACGACTTGAGGAGCTCTCCTATATACGGAGTATATATACCTATAACTTCCCCACAAGAACCGTTCTTTTCTTCTTGAACAAAAAAGGAAAAAAGAAGATTTTTTCGTAGACGCGCTCGGGGTCACTCGCTCGAGTGATCCATCCCCCTGTCAGCTCCTTTGCACAGTCTTCAGCTTGTGAGCTGTTTTGTGTTTTGCGATACGAATCCGCCATGGGATGGTGAGCTATACTACGCCAAAAATGTCGCCAAATTGCTTTTGTCAGTGAGTTGCAGAGTCACTCGTGCGAGTAGCTCAAAGCCGGTGTAGTGGAAATGTCGGTACTCCCCCGAACGTTGCCAGGTCTGAAAAAAAACAAGAATCAAGAAGACGAAGAGCACACGTTACAAGGCACCTATATGGCATTCCAGCGATACCGGGTACGACGGCACATGCTAGTTGATCGGCATCACACCATCATCAGCCGAAACAATCTGCGACACACAAAGCGATGGAGGATCTCTCCTAAACACATAACCTCTTATATCCCCAAAAAAAAAACGCCTTTTTGGTTTTGGGTGAAAAAAACGTCCTTCTTTTTAAGAAAACAACGATTTTGATCATTCTCACGGACCTAAACTAAAAGAAAAAAACCACAACAACAATCAAGAAGACGAAGAACACACGTAGTAAGGCACGTACATGGCGTTCCAGCGATACTACCTAATAAGCATCATGCCATCAGCCAAAATAATATGCGACAGAAAACACTACCCGTAGAAAGCCTCCATACCGTCGACTTTCCCGACCCCGAGACATTTTCCCCACTCGCAGCAACCGCTAACGTCGAGAACAATCTTGAAACGGCCGGGCCATCGAAACGTGATCGGTGCGGGAAAGACCACCGACTAAAAGCTACTTCGGCATACGCGCGCACGCACGTACGCATTCGAGTACACGAACGGAAAACCAACGATTCACTTGCCGCCTCCTGTGCTTCGGCAATGCACGCACGCACTCACGCGCGAGAGAGGCCGGTACCGACAAGCCACCGGAAGCGTACAAAACAGTACCTCACATTTTGCTGAGAAACGCTTGAGAAGGGTCTGCCTATCTTGCGAACTAGCGTACGAACCCCCTCCCTCCCCCCGGCCAACATCGCCTCCCGCGGATAGCGAGCGTAATCGCTCGAGCTCCCCCCCCCCCCCCCCCCCCAACAAGGACGCAAACCGGAAAGACGCAGGCGTCAGAGGAACACAAGCTATAGAGGTAGCGCTACCGCAGACATAGACACCAAAAACAACACCCGGTAAAAAGGCGTCGGCCCCCTTGGCGATGGTGCTACAGCAGATACGCACCAAAAAAACGGAAGCGCTGAGGTCGTCGCCATCCCTGGTACATTCCACTTCGTCCGTTTTCCACCAATGTACGCGTCGTCTCAAAAAAGGCAAGCACACACAGGCGTCCGTCTGTCTTGAGTGGGACTTCCCCGCGCCCCACCCCCGACCAAAAACCAACACCAAACGTAAAAACAAAACTAGATACACAATCCATTATTTTACAACAACAAAAAAACACCAAACGTAAAACAAAAACTATACACACAACATTAACCAAACCAAGACACAAATCCATTATCTTACAAAAAAAAACACCAAGCGTGAAAAAAAACTTGGCATGACACACCACAATCCCTGCCCCTATCTGTCTCCTACCGCGCAGTCCCTGACACGTCAAAAGGCGAATGTCTGGTGACACGGAGCGTCGCGGCGTCCGTTTTGAGGGGACTGCCATACATCCTCGCTACCCCTCTAAAACAAAACACCAGAAAAAAAAAAAAACGGGGCAATCACGGGTCAGGTCGAGTCAGCGTAGTAACCCGTCCCGACCCGACCCGTCCCGTGATATTCCCATCACACCTTCTGACCCGGCCCGACCCGTCCCGTGATACACACCTTCTGACCCGACCCGACTCGATCCACGAGATATTTTGTAACTTCCTGACCATGATCCGCGGATTGGGCCAAGATCCGTGCAAAACCCTGATATTTACGGACAACGTGGTACAAACTAAACTAACAAAATCATTTGGGCTGGTCGTTGTTTGCTTGCTCAGTTCCTTGCGCAGCGGCGAACCATTTACTATTTGCTTTCCAAAGGCTTTCTTTCCATGTGATGCTTGCTTGCGACCGCCCTCCCCCCCCCCCCCCCCCCCTGGACATCAAAAAGCCAACCAGCACTCCGAAGAGGAGCCTCGTACAACGTATATCGCATTCCAACTGGTCTATACTGGTGGGTACTTCCTGGGCTAAACAAGGGGAGCCCCGCCCAATCCGTCGACAGAATCTTGGCGTGAAAGCGCTACTTCCTCTTACTGCTGCACCTTACTGCTGCACCCGTAGTCAACAAAACACCCATCAGATGATGGCGGAAGGCCCTCCCCGTCAGGGCAAGGGGCGAAACCAACCAAAACTCTTTATGGTGCTGTTCAGCACAATCCCGGCGGGGTTTTCTCCTAAGGAAGGCCGGAGCTGGAGCTGACTGCAAAAAGGAGTGGCGGAAAAGAAATTATCCCGACCGGTCACCGCCCCCTTCCTCGTTCGATCTATCCGCGTTGGCAGCCAGTTCTTTCAGATAATCAAACCAAGGCATTGCCCACCAGCCGTGTGCGGCCCACACGTAGTAAGAGTCGGAGTCGATGCTCCGGAATCCGGTGGTGGTGTACTCCTTGTCCACCACCTCCTGTAACCGGACGATTATCTGGGCCACCACCTGTAATTTTGCGTTTTGCGGTCAAGGGGAGACAAGGATGACGTCCCGCCGCGAGAGGGGCCAGCGAATAGACGACAAGTGGGTGCTTTGGTGATGATAGGCTTTTCTCTTGAGTTTACGCCGTACACAAGCACACCTGATAGATGCAAGCCCTAAATAAGCCTCAGATGGTGTGTTGTTGCTACTATTAACATTAACATCAACATCAACATCAACATCAACATCAACATTACTACTACTGGTGCTGATACTACTACTACTACTATTATTCGAGCGAAGCGAGTTTCTAATCTACACCTGGGCCTCGCAATATAGGCTCCCATGAAAAAAAAATAGTTTGCGTGCGTGTCTTCGACTAAACTTGATTATAGTGTGGGATCATTTGATTTTAGACTGCAGGTGGAGGCAAACCACCACGGAGCAACAAAACACACACAGCAGACCACACGGGCAAAAACAGCAGCACACAGCGCTCACACAGCCGGCACACAGCGCTCACACAGCGGGCAGCACACAGACAACGGGCGCAGCGGGCGACAGCGCTCACACAGGGGGCAGCACACAGACAACGGGCGTAGTGGCCAATAGTTTGCACGTGCGTGTCTTCGATCGACACACACAGCAGACCACACCGGCAAAAACAACAGCACACACTGCTCACACAGCCGGCACGCAACGCTCACACAGCGGGCAGCACACAGACAACGGGCGCAGCGGGCGACAATAGTGGCCAGCGGAGAGCGGGCATGGAGAGTGTGTGCCCGCTAGGGGTGTGTCCGCTGAGTGTATCTACTGCTGTCTCGTGGTGAGAGTAGGTCATCATGGAGAGACATCCGTTGGGGGCGATTGACCCAAACTCGGTCCGTGCGCCAACGCCAGAAGGGCGACAGCAGACACTATGGCTTGTGGACCCACACGTCTGACGAGAGTTACATCTATCAGCTGTCGCTCGTTTTAGCGACAGCTATTGTATCTTTATGATGTTTACCATCCGACAACAATGTACAGCATGACGAGCTTCAACGTTAGTCACTCCTAAACATCCACCCAAAAGCTGCTTATTTCTTAGTAAACCGAAAGCGCCGCCCGATGGACGACCAAGCCCATGGTTGACCTGGGTACAAGAAAATATTTTCATGTCGCGAAACAAAGAATGGACATCTTGACGATTCTGGGTTTATAACCCTTTTCCAACTCCTTTTTTTTTTGTTCCTAGTTGTAGTCCAACTCCAAGTTGTTTCGTCTCATGTCGGGACTGCGGTGCTAAAATTGTTAATCAAGGAGCTCAGTCACTCAGAACATGGTTTCGCCAAAAAACGGTATACCTTATACCTTAATACCTCCAGTGTAGCGCGCCTACGTTGTTGCCGGGGTCCCTCATCATGGTGGACCACCCAGAGATACATCGTGGCGGATGTAGAGTAGTAGCACGACTTGCGACTTCCTTTAGCAACGATATGAATGATATTCGTACGACGTGTACAGGTACTGCTTTAGGGCATGGTTAGTTTTGTTCCTTGGGGTATTTTGCCACTCCAGAGAGACACGGAGCCTGTCCTGCGACCACGGACTTAGTTACGCGAGTTAGAACCCCTTTGCAGCCCCAAAATCCCTCCCTATACTACGTTCAAGTAATTTTGTAAAAATAAAGGCTTCCCAGGAGTGAAGGCGTTAATGTGAGATCAACAACATGCCACGGTACACGTGCAACCTTTTTTCCTTGCAAGGTTCGAGACTTGAGGAGCTCTGCAACACTCCATGAAAATTCGACGAGCAGTAGGATTACTGAACCCTACGCGCGACAAAAAATTGAAGGCAAGAACCGGAGGGAAGGGAAGGACGACACCTGTGGCCACGGCTTGTTGTCCAGAAGCTGGAAAGTACAAGTGTGTAAAAGAAAACCAACAAAAACCAACAAAAACACAAAAACAAAACAAACCCCCTACATCCTCGCCCACCAAACCGATCTCAAGAAAACTGACAGCGCAACCTGATGAACAAGCCCACGCATGGCCTGCCAGTGCAGTAGGTACACAAACAAATCATCACGTTGCTAAAAAATAATGCCCTATTCCGACGAAATCGGATTAGAAAGCGGCGTCACGCCCTATGGATACTTATTAATAGCCGAAAAATGGAACATAAGAGTGTAAAAAAAAAGGCTACTTCTTACTTGTACCTAGTAGCTCCTTTGCGAAATTAGGTACACTAAAGACAAGCAAGATGTCCCATTTCCCGAGCAATGGGAACCCCTGCCTTGGACAAAATATACAGCGGGACTCGGGGCAGGCCCCCGCGCCTAGGCACGCACCAGCTTCGGGGTATGCAGCAGGCTCTTAGCCAATCCTGTTCATCCGTGAATATTAACCTCGATTCGTGATTTCACAGTGTTAAGAAACCCCCTCTTTTTTTCTAAAGAAAATATTCTTGCCAGCACTGCTATTAACCCCTTCACAACTGGAAACCCGTTTTGGGGGACAAAATTACTTGGATTTAGTATAGGGAGGGGTTCGGGGGCTCTAAAGGGGTTAACACCTCTCTCGTATCAAACCGTCCCGTTCGTTATTTTACAAAAAAAAAAATACTCCATTTCATACACTTGTAGTACCATGGGATTTTATAAATGAATATTTCAAGGACGTCAGCCGTGAGTTTGACGAGTTTCAGGTCAATACTCATGATTTTGTCCACCGGATCGCGCACAATGTTCCATTTTGCATCAAAATCAGTTTTGTGACGTGCAGAGAGCTCCGTCAAAAAAGCGACGAGGAAATAAAAAATAAAAAAAAACGTATGCATTTGTAGCATAGTAAGTCTTTTGCCCCCCCCAAAAAAAACTGATTTTGAGGGGGGAAAAGAGAGTGAACATAAACCAAACATGAACAAATCAACCCCATAAAACTGATTTTGGGGGGAAAATAGAGTGAACATAAACCAAGTATGAACAAATCAACGCCAAAAAACTGGTTTTGGGGGGAAAAGAGAGTGCAAATAATCCAAACATGAACAAATCAACCTCAAAACACTGATTTTGGGGGAGAAAGAGAGTGCAAATAAACCAAACATGAACAAATCTACCTCAAAACACTGATTTTGGGGGGGAAAGAGAGTGCAAATAATCTAAACATGAACAAATCTACCTCAAAACACTGATTTTGGGGGGGAAAGAGAGTGCAAATAAGCCAAACATGAACAAATCGCATGCATGGCTTCGTCTTAGGTATAAAATACACCATAAACAATTCGAATACACTCCACTCCAGCTGTGAGATCGAAGACAGATTTCGTCGAAACTCATATTTGCAAGCTGTGTGTATGTGATACTCCAATCGCGCCTATTACTTGGTGTGTGTCCTCATTAAGCATATAGGTCGGCGACTCCCACTAGAAATATAGCGTAAGAACGCTGCAAAAAGACAAAAAAAAGGTATAAAACAGTGTTGCGACGATATTTGCGATATTCCCTCAGTTCAGTAGGGAGTACACCCTGCAGCAACCAAAAAATAAATCAATAAATAAAAACTTGAAAAAAAAAAACCCGTCAGCTGCGAGTCCGATCAATTTACGGGTCAATACGTACTCATCTTTGCAAGCTGCGTGTGATACTCCGGGCGCACGTCTTTTTACTCTTTGCAGATATATTAATCCCCTGGATAGTGTCGTCAAGGCTGATCTCGGTCCATAACAATTCTGCGTACTGATACTGTATAAGTCGTATACCAGGTACCAGGTATGGTTATGACCAATGCTAAGGTGGCGGGGGGGGGGGGGGGGAGGGCGTACTCATTTGTTGCTTGCCTTAGTCATTTGACGATTGACCACGCATGCATCCCTTTCGAGACGGAGCAGCACCGTTCCTACTCCTAATAGAGACACCTCCAACATTTGTGCGCTCATTACGCTTCTTCCATATACTACACAGAAACTGTTTGCTTATCCTGTTTTCGCCGTCTGCGGCCACCATCTATCTCCTAGGATAGCGATCATTCTCTCGCTACTCTCCAGTCTACAAAACTCTTCCATGTCACATACGTCAAATTTCCTCATCTCCTCCTCTAACGCATCCCGTTACTCCTTGTCTATTTTCACATTCACCTACTATGTGAGTCCTACTCTCTTTTGCTGTACCACACGGGCACATACTTGTAGCCACGTCCTTCTTCTCCCGACTGCTGGTATTGTATCTCTTTCTTCTTTCTGGTAGGTCCACGTCCCCTGCACGAAATCGCAGCATCAGCTTTTTCGCGTTGTCCAGTGGGCCGTGCGGATACGCTAGGGGGCGGGGGGTACCGTACCGCGATTTTCACTGCTGGGTTTTCATCACTCGCACGAGTAAACTCTACCTCACCGACAGCAACACCTTAGGCGATTTCTTGGCGCAGCGAAGGTTACCACCATTCCATTTCGGCTTCACATACATTGCAAAAACCAAACAGCACGAAAGCTCAAGACGGCAAAAACTCAAGAGAGGTTTGTTCACTCGCGCGATGAACTCCGAGCCAGCTCAGAAACGACCCCTCCCTACCCCACGTAGCCCTGGTCTTTCGTCCATCAGAAAATGCTGCAGCAGAGCCCTATCGTAGCAAACCTTACGAAACACAACCTAAGGTACACCGAAAACTGGTGGGGCGCCCGCGACAACTCACATCAGGGTACATATCCGCGACGTTGTGCTCTTCTCTGGGGTCGGTCGTCAGATCGAACAGCCCGTCCGTGTAGGAGGAGTTTCTGCTGCACGTCTTCCCGCACTCGGTGCAGCTCTCTACCCCCAAGCACGTGTTGTTTTCGTTCGTCAGGTAGTCCTGCCCACCGGGTGGCCGAGGCCGGGCAGCGGGAACGGACCAACAGGCAGACGTCGAGGGGCGGTTACCGACTAAGCAAGGCACGGAACACAAAGAGGGACGCGCACGCAATCGCCGTCGATTGACGGTCATTCCTAACGAACGCAAAACAAAAACATCGTTCTCGTGACATTAAAACAAACCGCGATTTTGACAACTGTAAATTGGTGGTAGTCTTGTCCATCACACGTCGGGCGGCGGCGGGACGGGACGGGAACGGGAACGGGAAAGGGAAAGTGACGACAGGGAAAAATCGACAGACGGTTAGGCAAGGCACAGACAGAATGCGGACACGCGCGTTTTGGTTGGGAGTCCATCTTTTTGAACGCAAAAAAAAGAAATCACCCACGTTTCGTGACAAACAAAATCACGATTCGTGACGTTCGTAAACTGTTGTTTGTCCTCCTTTGTCCACACACGTTAGGCGAGGAACGGACAGAAAGTGGGCACGCGCTCTTCGCCGGTTGAGCGTTGTTCCTAACCAACGCTAAAATAAAAACAAAACAAAACTCGCGGCAAAATATCACACCGGAGAAGAAACAAAAAAATAACGAACCGTGTGACATTTGCGAAAAAATTGATGCGATGTAAGAGAAGCAGGGCCGGCAGGAACAGCAACATCAACATCAACAGCATCAGCAGCAGCAGCATCAGCATCAGCAGCAGGGAGGACGTGGGGGGGGGGCGTATGCCCCATACGACGTAGTAGGAGAAACAGCACCCACGGTATAGGCAACCTCGATAGCACCAGCACCAGCGTGTTGGTTGATGTGTTGATTCATGCCTGCGCACAAGTCTGATGTATGATGTGTATGACTGCATAGAATCTACGGAGATGGTAGAGTAGAACTATTGATGTGATTGGCGGTCCCAATCTTCGATATGTTCGAGCTGAGCCCCCTTTGGCGCAGTGTACTGGTGCTACTGTTGTTACTCAGTCTACTATTTTGTTTTCTTCGGGTGTGCATGTTCAGAGTGGCCTCCGGGACTCGGGTACTTTAGTTCGTATATATTCTATCTTATTATCTTCTCCGCGTGATGGTCTTTCGTCGGGTACCGAGAGCAATCTCCCCGTGAGCCACCCTACGTCGGGCATACAGATTGTCGATTATGGTAGCATGATCGTACGACAAGACAACTTGTGCCTTCGGACGTAAAGTGTTTTGAGGAGCTCGGGACGAGCATGATTGTCGACTGGAGCGGCTTTTGCGGAGGCTACAGTCGAAATGGAGGGGAGCCAATTTGCTGGGAAGGTTACGCAGTCCCCGAAGACCACAAGGTCGAGACCCAACGCTTGACTGACAAGCGAATGGCTTGGTTTGCTGCATTGCATATACCAGGTACAGGATTTTGCCAAGACAATCCTCCGTGGAGAGGAGCCAGTCGAGGAATGGACAGACGCCCAAGGGAACGCTGCATTCCCGACGACTCAAGAATTCCTCGAGGGAATTCTCCTGGAGATCGTTGGCCAGTTGAAATGGCAAAGAAGGCATGGATTTCATGAGCAGCAGCAAGAGCTATTCAAAACAATGGCTTCAGCAGTAATGGCGTGGACATTGGAGGAAAAGCGATCGAGGGGAATAAGCGCAAACCAACCCGAGTCGGGAAGGTTGAAAGAGGACGCTGTGGCAGAGCAAGAAAACGCCACCGCAACCGCCCGAGCCGCTACCGCCGCAGCAGTCGCTGGCAGCGAAGCCGCCGGCCCTCCTGTCGCCACCGGAAGAACTTGGTGGAGATGAGAACGAAGGGGTAATTGTATGTAAGAACATAGTGGTTGAGGTTGGAGGAGTGATGGCCTGTGATGGGGAAGAAGGGATGATGGAGTCCATGCAGATGGACAAGGAGAAATAGCTGCTTCGGCAACAGCCGCACCAGAAGCAGCCACAACTACCTGGTGCTGCCGCCCCAACCCCATGGCCATTGCCACAGGCACCGCAATCGTCGCAGCAGTCGGTGGAAGCGCAGCAGCTTCCGCTGCTGTCGCCACCGCAGGAAGTTGGAGATGAGCACGAAGGGGTGATGGTATCTGAGAACATGGCGGTTGAGATTGGAGGAGTGGTGGCGTGTGATGGTGATAGAGATGGACAAGAAGAAAGAGCTGCTTCAGCAACAGCCGAACCAGCAGCAGCCACAGCTACCTGGTGCTGCCGACCCAGACCCGTGGCCACCCCCAATGGCAGCAGGTCTTGTGGATGAGAGCAACAGCGATTGTGAGATCGCAAGCCATCATTTTCAGGTTTTTGTTTAGGGAGGCAGAGCAACAGCAGGGTCGTTTGCGTTTGGAAAATGCGCAACGAAAAGGGAGGCCAGAGCGATCGCGAGCAGGATGGAAGCGATTGGAAGCGAGAAGGCATTGGCACTGGTTGGTCCTTCAGCATCTTCGGGGGTTGGGGGCACGAGACGCCTGGTCGGCGCCTTACCCGTCCGCGGCGAACAGGTGTACGCGAAAAGAGGCGACCCCACTACTACCGGTTGTCGAGATCGAAAGGCATGGATTATTTTCAATTATTTTCAAGTACCCAAGCAATAGTAGTCGTATCAAAACATGCTTGTCCGTCGAATGATGATACACTGCAACTGGTATGACTAGCGGTTCATAGCGATTACCATATTTTGGGTCGGTATAGCGCTCGCTCGAGGTACGTAGGGTCAGTCGAATGATGCTATACTACAACTGGTATAGTTAGCGGTTGATACTCTGCTCATCAAGCGCAACAACGAACTGTAATGCTGGATTATTTTAGGGATGAGCGATTACACTGCTGTTCATAGTACTGATGTCTGTCGGAGAATGATACACAGCAAGGATGCGTGCTCGCGCCACTGCTGTTCAACATGTTTTTCACGGCGGTACTGCGTGTGGCCGAGAAACGCTTCCTCGCTGATGCAGCCATCACGGACAACATGGTGCAGCTCCAGCGAAAGGAGGAAGGCGAGAAGAAGGGCACTTCACGCACAGGCAAAGTCGACGGACGGAGGGGGAAGGAGGGGGAGGGGGCGCAGAGATTGTGGGGTATGCTGTACGCGGACGATGCGGGCATCGTATCGCGATCATCAGATGGGCTCATCGTTCATGCTTACAGTATCCGAGGCAAAAACGGAGATAATGTGCCTGGAAACCAAAAGCGGGGGAAAGGTGTCCTCTACGATCAATGCAGCCGGCCAGGTATACAAACAATCCAGTTTGTATACTTGGGCGGGGCTATCACCGCAGACAGAGACCTTAGCGTTGAAATAACGCGGCGTCTTCAGAGGGCCTAGGCGTGCTTCCAGCGGTACAAAATGGAAATCTATGATCGCCCGGGTGTGCGTTTACGGTTGAAGGTGCGGTTGCTGAAAGCTGAGGTGGTCGAGACACTGCTGTACGGTTGCATGACGTGGAGCCCGAAGAAGCCTGACTATGACAGGCTACGACGGGTTCATCGCTCCATTCTCCTCCGATGCTTTGGATGGCAGAAACGGAAGCGCAGCGACCACACCCTATAGTACGCCGACGCGCTTGCCCAGACAGATTCCGAGAGCGTTGAAGCGATAGTGCGCAATTGGAGGATTTTGTTTGCGGGATTCGTGGCACGTATGGGGGAGGAGCGTCTGCCACAGAGGGTGATGTTTGGGGAGTTTGTTGGGGGTAAGGGCTACTCAGGGGGGCAAGAGAAAGACTGGATGGATCATCTGAAGGAGGATATGTCGGTCTTTGGAATGAAATTCGAAGGATGGCGAAAGGTTGCTCAGAAGATTGGTAGATGGTTTCGAAGACTAGAGGAGGGAGCCGAGTTGTTCATGCGGAAGTGGCATGAAACGGAGAGACGCAAAGCTGCAGAGCGACGCGCAAAGGCTGCGGCAGCGCCATCCACCGGTGGCATCTCTAAGCGGCCGGGGGGAGGGGGAAGGGGGGGGGGGCGGGGAGGGGACTGGGGGAGGGGGGGAGGGGGGAGGGGGAAAGGGAGGAAGGGGAGAGGGGGGGAGGGGGGAGGGGGAAATGAAGGAAGGGGGGGGGGGGGGGGAAGGGGGAGCGTCATGCCCAAGAGACTGAAGTCTGGGTTTGGCCATCATCGTATTGAGAGTTGTGGGCCTTCTAATGGCCGTCACAAGATAGCATAAGACCGCCCTGACTTCTTCGCCATGTTGCGTTCTCTCCCAAGTGCCATTGATGATGGACGTGATACCCTCTGTCAGCCCAATGCCACCCTTAGCCAGTTCCGAGGGTCTGCTAGTATGACATTTTTCTTTTCTTTTTCTTTTTCTTTTCTCTCTCCTTTTTTCCTTGCCTTGCTTCCTCTTCTTGTCTTCTCTTTTCTTGCTTTTCTCGTCTTTTTCTTCTCTTTTCTTGCCTTTTTCGTTTTGATTCGTTTTCTTCTCTTTCGTTTCCTTTCCTTTATCTTCTTTTCTTTTCTTTGTTTCTTTTCTCCAATGGACTTACGCCTGTCGTGCGTATGCGTAGTGATAGATACTACGTGTAATATATACGTGGTAGTCTTCCTTGGGTGGCAATCGGAATAGTTGGTTTCTCCAGGCGTGAGTAATGAGACGTATGCACCGGCATGGACCTGGCACATCGTAGACTGACTCCCGATTTCACTTTTATATGTTTCTGGTGGAGGCATGAATTGCGTCAGCTGTGATATATGCGTGTACCACCTTGGGTTACGTGTGTGTTTTCCCTAGGGTATTCCTCAGCTCCAGGGTGACTGGAGCCTGTCCTGTGACCACGGACTTGATTATGCGAGTTAATGTGAGAACAACAACAACAACAACAACAACAACAACAACAACACAGCCCTTGCCTGTGACAGCCGAATTTTCTGTCGTATATGATATGAGTTGGCACTTTGGTTCATTTCCAATCAACCATCTTCCCTCAGTTCCAAAGAGTTGAGGAAAAATGGTTACTGGCGAAAATATGACTTTTCATCTTGGTCGACAAAAAGATCACGGTATTGATTGATTGGTGTATTAGCGGTCTATACTATTGATAGATGGTACCTGGTACGTCGTCGTGGTGATTAATTTTTTTTTGGCTGGCCGGGAAAAGTTAACATATATATGATATCTTATGATATACCTGGTATCAATCCGTTCGTACTTCATTTTTTTTTGTTGCAACAACGAAAGGTGATGGATAGGGTGGTTTCGTTTTAAACACACAACTGAATTTTCAACCCTGCCTGGTGTTGTGTTATACCTGCACTATTAATACAGTACCTGTGGTACCAGGCATGAGAATCGTGGTTTATTGACATATTTTCTGAGCAATAGCGGATGATAGGATTGTGCTGGTGATATTAATTGGAGAGGTCGAGCGGGCAGGATGCTTGATTTCTTTGAACAGGTAGAGTAGGTAGGTCGTATGATGAATGCTGGCTTCCATAGTTAAAAAAAGCACATGTCCTAATCAAAGTGTCCTGTAATACCAACGCGTGTTGAGAGCTTGGTATGGACTAAACCAGAGCGGAATTGGTTGGACAAAATGTGGCTTGACTCGGAGTGGGGGAGTTTGACTCCGGAGTGGGGAAGTTATATCTTAGCTCATATTTTGGGTCATGAAATAATAGTTGAAGGCGATGCTCTTACATTTTTTTTGAATTTGAGGATATATGGAACCTGGTCTCTCACGGGGTCCCGGAGTCGAAGTGGTGAGGGTGGTCCCGGAGGTCTGGTACTCGTCGCGGATGGTCGGTAGTCGGAGCGGAGAGGTCGTCGCAGAGCTGAAGTCGAAGCGGAGAGGGCGTCGCGGTGCTGAGGTCCCTTGACGATCGTTCTCAACAGCGATGGCGTTCAGGTCGTCATGTATTCGTACTCGTGGGTTCGAATCCCACGGTGGTCACCACTATGGAACCTGGTCTCTCACGGGGTCCCGGAGTCGAAGTGGTGAGGGTGGTCCCGGAGGTCTGGTACTCGTCGCGGATGGTCGGTAGTCGGAGCGGAGAGGTCGTCGCAGAGCTGAAGTCGAAGCGGAGAGGGCGTCGCGGTGCTGAGGTCCCTTGACGATCGTTCTCAACAGCGAACGCGACTGATAACCTTTCTTTCTTATATGTAGCAAGGAGATGCTAAGCCAGAGCTAGAGTGACGGTGGGCATATGCCCTTCGTCATGCGGCGGGATCATCTTTCGGTGGCTGACCTTCCGGGGACGGGTCAACGCCGTCTATGACGGGTGACGCCGTTCGCGACCCGGGATCGTGTATTGCCTGACCGGTGACGTGTCCTCTCGCGCATGCGTGTACGCGATCTACGATAGGTATCTACGACCCTGTCTTCCACAGATAGTACTTTTGAGTTTGCAGGAATGTAGGATGCCGTGGGCATTTTCGTGACAGTTGTCACGAGCAGGAGGAATGTAGAATTGACTATTTGCTCGTATCAATGTCCGAGGACCAAACTCGGGTCTGCGTTGATACGTACTGTTATACTATGTTTAATTTTGCCTGGGGCATGTTGAAAACGGGAGTATCTATATCACCACCAGAATTTTGCTTGATCGAAGGTTTGGAAGCATATTAATTTGGCGGAACAGCAGTATTGATGTTTTCGAGTAGTGGAAGACGAAATTTGATACTTGGTATTTTCATCTTGATTTCAGCATTGAATTTGCTCGATCGAAAGCTTGGGAGTATGATAATTTGAGGTAAAATAGAGGTGGTTTCGTGGTAATCTTAGGCTTGATTTATTGAACCACAATCGAGAGTTTTTCTTTCTGGTCTTACACGGACTAATCCTACTGCACTCTTGATCGCCCATATTCTTATCAGCGATTTCCGTTGCGATTACTGCGGTTCCACTCCGCTAGCTACGGCGTTGGATATCAATATTCATGTTTTTGGAGCAGAGGCAGTATTGTTTTGAAATTGAAATAGGATATTGGAGGCATGTACCTTGTTTTGAATAGGCAAGGTTCGGATGGTGCGCTTTGCATGAACGTTTTGATGACGTGCACACAGGCAGGGGGAATGTTGGTTTATGTGTTGGTTTATGCCTGCGCACAAGTCTGATGTATGATGTGTATGACTGCATATAATCTACGGAGATGGTAGAGTAGAATTATTGATATGATTGGCGGTCCCAATCTTCGATATGTTCGAGTTGAGCCCCCTTTGGCGCAGTGTACTGGTGCTACTGTTGCTACTCAGTCTACTATTTTGTTTTCTTCGGGTGTGCATGTTCAGAGTGGCCTCCGGGACTCCGGTACTTTGATATATATTCTATCTTATTGTCTTATCCTACGCGTGATGGTCTCTCGTCGGGTACCAAGAGCAATCTCCCCGTGAGCCACCCTACGTCGGGCATACAGATTGTCCATTACAGCGGTACCACCAGCAGCAAGCAGGGAGGACGTGGGCGGGCGTACACGGTACCTCTCACCACGTAAGAGAAACTGCACCCACAGCAACAACAACATCAATAGCAGCAACAGCAACAGCAACAGCAACAACAACAACAACAAAAACAGCATCAGCAGCAGCAGACATGGAGGACGCACCATGGCTTGAATCTCTCGGTCGAAAGTGTAGTACCCCTGACACCACTCGTTGAAGATGAACTTCCACTTCCCTTGCCGGTACGCTCCCTGGACCAGGTTGTAGTCGGGGTCGATGAGCCTGCACAATAAAGCGGTAGTCAGCGGCATCAGGAGGGTTTGGTCTATTGGCGGTTTTGCTCTTAACTCTTCCCCTCCTACACTGCAACTGAAAAGTCCCGCAGAAAACCAATTCCCACAAAAAGACATTGGGTGCAATGAGCTTTTCACGGGTCAGGTCACTTGTCGCGGGTCGGGTCGGGTCGGGTCGGGTCGGGTCGGGTCGGGTCGGGTCGGGTCGGGTCGGGTCGGGTCGGGTCGGGTCGGGTCGGATCGGGGTGTCCCGATCCGACACGACCTGACTTGACCCGTGGCTATTTGAAAAACCTCTTGACCCGACCCGATCCGTGAGACCTTCTGAACCGAACCGACCCGACCCGCGATACCTCCTGACGCGTCCCGCGGGTCGGATCGTGACCCGTGAAACGCCTTCTGCAATTGCAATTTGCGAGGGGTTTTAGAGGGGGGGAAAAAAAAGCGTCGAAAACAGCCGACAATTACAACAACAACAAAAGCAACCACAAAAAAAAGAGAAAATATTAAGGCAGGGGTTGCGTTTTCTTGGGCGACACGTTCATGACCGATTGAGCCCCCCAACAGTGTTGAACTATCGGTTCGCGTGATATACGAAGTATTTTTTTACGAGTACAACGGATGATTTTAGGACTAGGCGGGTAGAAAAGTTGGTCCGGTTTGCGCGAACGAATGTCTTCGAAGTCATGTTTCGAGTAAGTTGCGACGACGACGACGACGACAACAACAGCAACAGCAACAACAACAACCAACACCAACAACGAACCCTCGCCCCCCCCCCTGCGAAAGACTCGTTGCACGAAACAAATAGGACCTGAGGGTCGAATGCCTCCATGCGACTAAAGGAGCGACAACGCCCTTTTACCCCTGCATTTATTTCCTGTACTAATTCCAAGTACTTCATCCCTAAAAACGTACGGTTCTAAAGGGGTCAAGTAATAACACTTCGGTCAAGTAGTAACACCTATGTGAAGAAACATAACTTTGGTTATGTAATAACACTTACGTTATGTAATAACACTTACGTTAAGTAATAACACTTACGTTATGTAATAACACTTACGTTATGTAATAACACTTACGTTATGTAATAACACTTACGTTATGTAATAACACTTACGTTATGTAATAACACTTACGTTATGTAATAACACTTACGTTATGTAATAACACTTACGTTATGTAATAACACTTACGTTATGTAATAACACTTACGTTATGTAATAACACTTACGTTATGTAATAACACTTACGTTATGTAATAACACTTACGTTAAGTAATAACACTTACGTTATGTAATAACACTTACGTTATGTAATAACACTTACGTTATGTAATAACACTTACGTTATGTAATAACACTTACGTTATGTAATAACACTTACGTTATGTAATAACACTTACGTTAAGTAATAACACTTCGTTTAATTAATTAAACCTAGGTTTAGCAACAGCACTTAGGTTAAGCAGTAACACTTAGGTCAAGTACTAACATTTAGTTCAAGTAATACGCTCAGGTTAAATATCAACACTTCGGGAAAAGCACGCCAACATCCTGCATAAGGGCTGCATTACGGTCAACGTAATGGCGGAAAAAGAATGCTCACGTGTCTCCGTCGGACCAAAGAATATAGGGGTCGAAGTTATACAGCATCTCCGTGCGAGCGGCCTTGCTCGATGCCACGAGATCAGGTCTGGTCATGTGGGTCCAGTGGTCGACGCCGTCAATGTCACCGTGGCTGGAGTTTCATTCGTTGTGCGAGGAACGAAATGAATGCGGGGAGGAGAAGAGAGAGGGCGCGTGGGTGAATGGGTGGGTTCTGAAGCTTATCTCCCACGCGATTGAGACAGATAGAAGGGAAACATTGTGGTACGTGTTAATGTTGCGTGCTAGCTTCATGCACGGTAGATGGCAGTGGCGATGCGCCTTGTATCGCGGTGATGGTTTCACCATGGTGATAGTTTAATCACAAAACGGGATGTTTACTTGCTTGTCGCTAACAATACCGCCGTATATCCTGTGCCAATCGTTTTTCAACTATTGCACGCGTACGAAGCAAAGCAAAACAACCGACACAACTGCAGTACGTACTGCGACATACAAAGTACAACTTTACGGGTGTAACCACTCACTCACTACCAGACTGCGACAAAACCCGCTACCGTCCAACTACCCCCCGCATTCCCACATTCGATGCTGCTGCCTCCCGCCTCCGCTAACGCCGCCGTACCACTACATCAACGTTACAACAGCAACAGCGAGGCAACAGCGCAGCTCCCGCCGTCTTCAAACAAGAAAACGACCCCACGCCACTACTCCAACCACCCTCCAAGACGTGCTGTAGCAGGGGTGCACACAATATTTCTAAAGCTCTTCACGGGTCAGCGGGTCGGGTCAGGAGGCTTTCGCATTTTCGCGGGGCGAGTCGGGTCGGGTCGGGTCGGGTCGGGTCGGGTCGGGTCGGGTCGGGTCGGGTCGGGTCGGGTCGGGTCGGGTCGGGGCGGGTCGGGTCGGGTCCGGCCAGGTCGGGCCGAATCAGCGTGACCCGGCTCGTCAAAACCCGTGAAAAATAATAAAGCTCTTCACTTCAGCGGCTCTATATATGCGTCGCCCAAAAAAACTGACTTTTTTGAGAAAAAAAATGAAAACGTGCAACCCGATGAACACTTCCACACTCGATATAAACCAGCTATAACAACATATACTATCGCAAACCACACGCCATAAACTCCAACAATCTCGGGGTGCTTTTTTTCCTCAGTCAGGGAGTCCCCGTCATCCCTAACATGCTTCCCGGCCGAAAAAACGCCACCCCTATCCATGTCAGCCGGTCGCCCCGGTGGTCTAGTGGTTACCCTCGAATACTACTAGCGTTGGTCCTTGAGTTCGAGTCCCACCGTGGTGAGATTTTTACTTTATTCGCAAAAATGCAAAAAAAAAGGGATCAACTGCTGAGAGCACCTTGCAGCGTGGGTAGGTACAACTCGACGCGAGTCGACGAGGGAAGAAATTGCTGAACTATTTCTCGCGATAAAAACAAAAAAAAAACGAAGGCACGTACCCTAGTGGGGAAAGGGGGAGGATGACCCGCTATGTGACCGCGGATCTGAGTCACTACTGGGAAGGAGCACCACGAGAGTAGTGCGAGGAAAACAAAAGTGGGATGTAAGAAAAAAAAAAAAAAAATGCCGTAAGATGTTCCGTTTCACACCTTCCGGTGAGCTCGAGGCCGATGGGCGATGCCAAGGTCGGGAGCCAGTCCGTCACGTGCATCAGCCCGCTGTACTCCGTACCCCAAGCCTCTTCCGGGATGTGACTCTTCGAATACACGAAGGCAGGCACCTGGAACGAATCATCATGGGCGCATCCCAAAAAGTCGGTGACTTGGTGAAATGCTTCTTTCCTAGAATGTAGTACATGGGAACCACATGCGCCAATGCCCCCTCCCCCCCCCCCCCCCCCCTTCCCCCCCTCGCCGAAAAATGCAGGCAGGCAGGGGAAAACCACGACGATACAAGAGGCGGTCGTGAGGCTCACATCCTGAGAGCAAAGGACGCAAATTGAGGATAGGTACTTCAGGCTGGCATGGGCACGCGAGGTGGCGCTTCACGCGCGGTCCAACCATCACCCGCTAGCTTTGCCGATATGCGTTCCAACAAATAATCCTGGATCTCACAGCTGAGGTGTCTAGCAAAGTCCGGCCTCTCCCAATGATCACCTTGACTGCGCCCTCCCAGTAGGAGTGCTTCAAGCCACGGAGGGGGTAGTTGCTGCCTCCGGCCGAGGGACAGCCCCCGTTGTCGCTGGCCACTGCGATGATCGAGTTCTCCATCCACCCCTCCTGTTCCAGGTAGGCCACCAGCTCGCCGATAGTCTTGTCCAAGTACATCAAAACCTGCATCCAGTGTGTATTACGGAGAAAAAAAACGAAAGGGGGCGTGAAGTAAGTGATGGCAAGGGGCAGGAAGGGGGAAGGGGAAGAGCGACGGGAGAGAAGGGGAGGGGGGGGGGGGGGGGGGGGGGAGAAGAGAAGGACAGGGAGGGGGTAGGGGAAGAGAGGAAGAAGACGCAAAGGGCACCGTGGGGATTTTTGTTTTGAGTGTTTGGCGCTTATGATAGGGAACGCGCGCCCTAACCAATCGAACGACAAGAAAAACACAGCGGTAGTACCTCGGTACAACATACCGCGGAACCGCAAAAAAAAGGTGGTGAAAGGAGAAAGCGCCCCAGGAAACCAATTGTTCTGATCATTTTTGCCCCATCGCTTCGATTCCGCCGCCGATTCTGTGAGAGGTTTCAATTTAACCTTCAGCGGCGGCCTTCTGGACAAGCCGTGGTCAGAGGTGTCCTTCCTTCTCGCCGGCGCTTGGCTTCATGCACAACCTCTTTTTATCCCGCATAGGGTTGTAGGGTTGAAGCGTAGGGTTGCAGCATTCCCCCTTCACATCGAACTTAGTCGGAGTTCTTCTCAGTAACTCGCGGTGTCGCGCTCTCAGCGACAATGGGCCCGATGAGCCACCCAACAAGACCCTGAGCGCGGCTTGCGAGTGCCCCCGGCAGCTGATCCACTCACTTTCGCGAACCGCAGCCGCAGAACAGAGCCCGAGCTTTCTTCCAAGGCATCCAGGACGGCCCACTCCTCCGAGGTGAAAGCGTCTGGTCCGAGAAAAAAAAGCAGCCAACAAGTGGGAAAACAACGTGCCATTATTAGAAGTAAGCACACCATAAGCTCCTGCTGTTGTGCAATTCGATGCAAGTCGACGAGGGAAGAAATCGCTGCACCCTTCTCCCGCCGAAGAAGGCGAGTACCGTAATAGAGACGGATCGCGTGCTAGGACGACAAGAAGTGCACCACTTTTTTTTTCTGGCGTTCCTCAATTTTGGGAGCTTCCAAGACTTTCTCCCCCAAAAAACTGTTTTGGGGAGAAAAAAATAAAATTGCTACGTACCGGATGGAAAACATCATGGCCTAGGTACGCAGCGATAATTATTATAAAAAATGAAAATACACTCCAGCTGTGAGATCGAAGATTTCGTC
Organism: Undaria pinnatifida; assembly: GCA_012845835.1. Lineage (NCBI taxonomy): Eukaryota > Phaeophyceae > Laminariales > Alariaceae > Undaria > Undaria pinnatifida. The sequence continues at coordinate 12,782,466 of JABAKD010000009.1, read as the reverse complement.
GAAACTCATCTTTGCAAGCTGTGTGTGACACTCCGATCGCGCGTATTACGAGTTGTGTGTCCTCATTAAGGATATAGGTCGGCGAATCCCCTTACAACTACAGTGTAGCTATCAGGGTCAATTATGCAACAAATATTGCGCATTTCCGACGATTTTTGGTCAAGGAGCTCCGCCATTCAGAAAACCAAAAAGCTCAACGCTGCTACCTCTATCCAACCCCGCTTCGTGACCCTGGGTCTTAGCTATCTCTACGACAATAGAGGGAGAAGAGGAAACAAAACGTGCCAAGACAATAAGATGGGATGGGAGGGGATAAGCAAAACAGAAAAAAAACTTCGAGGTACGAGTAGCAGTCAGCGCGTAGAGATAAGAGTTACAGATACGTCACAACGACAAGAGGCAGGCTGGCAGTCAGCACTTGAGGATAACTGCATTTTTTTCTGTTTTTTTTTCTCGTTTCGCTTGATTGCTCGTCAAGCAAAGCTCTGTTTCGATACATCTGATGTTCCTGCAGGTCGTGAATGCTAGTCCGAGGCTTGGTCCAGCAACTCTTGTGAGTCACGCGTACTTCCTGCTCGTAGCATAATTGAGTGCTCGCCAAATTGAGCTCTCTGTCGGCCCTTGCCGGCATTGCGGCGGGCCGTGCTCGCTAGTCCGAGGCTTGATCGAACAACTCTTGTGCGGCACCTGTATCTCTTTTCTAGTTTTTTCTCAAAAACTAGTTGCTCGTCATTATTTTATTTCGGCAATTGATGATAATACGGGGGTATCGTGAAAAACAGCGAAACACGAGGGAGGTAGCGGGTACGTAGCATTTTCTGTTTCGCTTTTTTCATCGATCGCATGACGAAAAATAACCCCCCTGTTTCTGCGCTTGCTGGCAGTACGCTGTTCCCGCGCTTCCTGGTAGTGCGTCAGATCGTGATTGCAACGTAATCCGAGGCTTTACTCCACAACCCGTGTGCGACACCATCTATTAATAGCAATGCTACGCGGTGCGCATGCATGTGACTCCAGCTCGTCCGAGCCCCAGCTCTAAAAGCTCCAGCCTAGAACCGAGCCCTGCCGTTACCCCTACGCGAAATGTCCAACATTCTTATTAAAACCAATTGCGATTTGTTCTAAGCTCAGCCGTTGTGGGCGAGCACCAACGGACCCCTTCCAAGCGGCCTGAAGCGCGCTCGCCTACCACCAACCCACACAAGCTGACACAAAACACTTCCAAATTCCTGCCGCGCGGGTCCCTAGCGACAGCTATTGAATCTTCAATATTTGAATTAAGTGTTCGTGCGGCTGTGTTTTTATCTAGGACATCTTCACCTTCTACTGACGACGACGGCAGCAGCAGCAACATAATATATTCGCATAGGGTTTACACCTACCTGCGGGGGGAAGGCCTAAGGGGTCGTGCACTGCCTGGTGCGCGAGGTAGAGAAAGAGCGGCTCCTCGTCAAACGGCGTCTTGTCTCCGATAATCTGTCGAACAAGTGGAGAAGACGGGAGTACGTATGCCAAGAACCAACTGAGCGGACGTCGCGGGTGGGTAGACACGATAGGAATGCGTATGCCAAGAAAGAGCGGAGATTGCGGGTGGGCGAGCGCCAGAGAGAACGACATCACTGGCATTGCACAACTGCCCCCGACAAACACACCAGCAGAGGAAAAAAAAACGCAACGACCATGATAATACATGTTGCATATAACCCAATCGTACAGCGAATCAGTCAGCGCTGCGAGGGGAGAGTCCCGGAGATCCAAGCTGGATCATGGCTGCGGAGAGAGACAAAAGGGTATAACGGTTTCAACAGGGTGGCGAACAACACCTTTCAAAAACAAAAATATAGAGAAATGACAAAATTCCTACAACCAAAGCAACCGCAGAAGCGGCCAAGTTTCAACAACAAAAGCACAGGAAGTGACTGCGTGTCAACAAGGAAAAACAAATAAGAAACCGACGGCTTGTAGACCACACCTCCACCGCCCGCTCTTGGAAGACGGTGGTGGAGTACGTCCCATCGAACGAGATAAACGAAGAATAAAATGAGCTCGTGGGCCCAGTCGAAAAGTATGCCTCGCCGTCGGTATCATCGTCGCCGTCGGTAGCATCGTCGTTATCGCCGTCATCGTCGTCGAAGACGAGGTCTGGGGGTTGGGGGACAGCGGACCTGTCGATGACGTCGTAGTAGTCCGTCGCGTTTCCGTACCCGAAGTCAAAGAACTTGCGCCCTTGTAGCTGCGCGGTCCATGTCTATGATATCGATAACGCGAAGGAGAACAAAACACGTAATACGTCATCAACAAGAGAAAGGCAGGCAGGCGTGCAGGCAGGCAGAGAGGCAGGCAGGGAGGGAGGCAGGCAAGCAGGCGGGCAGGCAAGCAGGCGGGCAGGCAAGCAGGCGGGCAGGCAAGCAGGCAAGCAGGCAAGCGGGCAAGCAGGCAAGCAGGCAAGCAGGCAAGCAGGCAAGCAGGCAAGCAGGCAAGCAGGCAAGCAGACAGTGAAACTGCAGTGGCTGCCCGTCTAGGCTTTAACTCTGGTCCCAACTTTCGAAATAGTATACTTCGTACACGTTATCGCGTTCAAACACGAAGCCCAACGCGATTCCCCCCCCCCCCCCCCACCTTCCCACTCCCCAACCGCCCCCAGAACAAACCTGGTGGGTCCAATACATTTCTTGATCGTTGAGGTAGCCCAGGTAGGTATCGAAGCCCCTTCGGTGCGGGGTGTAGACGTCACGGAAGCTGCCGAGATGCCACTTGCCCACCATGTGCGACACATAACCCGCGTCTTTCATGTACTCCGGGAAAATCTGGGATGAGTTGGCCGGAGGATGGGGGTTGACCGGCCGGACAGTGCAGAGGGGAGGGGAAGGGGGGGGTACTCAGTTGTTGCTTGCGCTGGTCATGCGACCATTGACCACGAGTCCCTTTCGAGACGGAGCAAGACATCACGGTAGCTGCCAATATGCCACTTGCCCACCATGTGAGACACATAACACGCGTTCTTTAATGTACTCCGGGAAAATCTGGGATAAGTTGGCCGGAGGATGGGGTTGACCGGCCGGACAGTGCAAAGGGGAGGGGGGGGGGGTACCCGTGTCATGCATAGCCGCAGTCGTATTGGCTGTAGACCCTCGCATCCCCGCAATGCCGGGATGGTGCACGTCTGGTTTTCACCCACGAGGCAGACATCACGTGCACAAAGCGCGAAGCGTGAGGTGTTCGGCGAGTCGAGGGAAGGGGGGTGAGGGGGCAAGTCCGTTACTGGAATAATGAAAAACGGGTGGCGTTGCGTTCGCACCGCCTGTATTGTGCGAGCGCAGAGCACATCAACTGAGCACGGAGAGCAGGACTAGCCAGGTCCATTGGTTACTCGCGTGTGAATCGTGTTCCCGACAGAAGGTCGCTTGTCGAGATACGCTGCAGGTATACGGGGCACCGTCGAACCGTGACGCCAACCGCCGTTTCCGCGCGCAATTGGAGGGAACGACAGCAAAATACACGACGACGCGGTCTTCCACACAGTATCGAGCCCGCCCACTATCTTACAGATTCGTGCAGCCCCCCCCATCCCACGCCCATCGTAACCCTAACGCTAACCCTAACCCACGCCCATCGCCGCGGGAGCCCATCGCCGCGGGAGAAAACCCATACAGTGCGTGTACAAGACGCCAACCGAGATCATTATGCCGAGGGCATGAGTCTGGCCCGACTTCACGCTTTTACTCTTTCATAGATGTTTCAACACCTTTTCCGTGAGCGGAAGTCCCCACGGCGCCCCCGGCTGGATGACGTTGTAGTGCAGTCCGTACCGGATGGGGTACCGTCCGGTCATGAGACTCGCTCGGGCAGGTGTGCAGATCGACATACTGTAGTACTGCGTCATCTGGTGCAGAAAGAGAGGTGATTCCGACAAGCACGGCAGTGGCAGAGAAGAAAATCGACGAGGCCGGGGGTGTGCGGTCGACGAGGTGCAGGGTCGCAATGTTTAGCTTTGCATAGCAAAAGCTGGTTGTTTCCTCGTGTAAATAGGGGGGGGTTGTGCGACACGGGGCTAGCAAAGCTGCCGAACGCGTCGCCGTCGCGGGAGCACTTGCTCCGAGAACAGACACGCTGTCGGTACCACGCACGATTCACAAACCGTACTCAGGCTCGGCGTGTGCGTAGCGGACAGTTAGCGGCGGCGGCAGCGGCGTACATCATCGCCCCCTTAGCTCGTTGACGTTACAGCGGTAGCGTTGTCATCGTATTTAACACATGTCAGCGCCAACATCACGTGGTCTCGGGCACGCACAATTAGTTGCGGTACCGATTGGGCGGCAGCTTTTTTCACCTTGAACCCGCCGGCAGCCAGCTGGTCCACGTCGTACTCGGGTAGGTACCCGAGTACCCCGAGAACATACTAAACACACCCTTGCAATTTTTTCCAATACGAAAAATCTACCTAGACGAAACTCTAGGTAGTGTATGATATTCCCAAAAACGCGGCTTCCCTTTGCAGTATCGAAAGTATCTATTTCGTAGTAGTGATTTTTTCACCTTGACCCCGCCGGCAGCCAGCTTGTCCATGTTGGGCGTCACGCCCACCAAATCCGTGCTCTGGTACCCGATGTCGCCCCAGCCCATGTCGTCGATCATGATGAAAAACACGTTCGGCTTGTTCGCGGGGGCAGCCGTGCCGGTGGCACTCCCTCTCGTTCTCGTTTCCTTCGGCTCCTCCACCTCCATTCTCTGCCCGCCTGTGGTTTCGACGCAAGATGTCGTGCGAGCAAAACCAAGAAACAAGGAACAGCAGGTGGAGATTAATTTTGATCGTGTTCGACCCTTGAAGCTTCTAACAGCTCAGGAACTCCAAAAGGGCAACACTCGAAAGGCATGCAAAAAAAGCAGGGCTGTTTCAGGAGATTTTCAAATCCTCGCGGGTCGCGACGGGTCGGGTTGGGCACGGTCTTGTATTATTTGACTTTTTCGCGGACACCCGCGGACATATCTGTGGCAAGCGGCGCCGCTCCACGGGCCCTGCCGCGGCATTCCACTGCCTGCCATGGCAATCCGCGGATATTGCTGCGGATTTCCACGGACATGTCCGTGGCCATGTCCGCGGCGATATCAACGGTTGTCCGCGGCGATATCCACGGTTGTCCGCGGCAATGTCCACGGTTCGAGGCAACGCCCGTGGCAAACGTCCGCGGCATGTCCGTGGTAATGTCCGTAATTTCCGCGGCAACGGACAGACACGGTGTTTGGTTTCGTCAACCCAGTCTTGGAAACCCTCGATTACATACGTACCTAACAGTTCTCCCCAACAGTGTCTACTTACTTTATTAATAGGTGTCGCGCTCTAATCGGTACCTACGCGGGGGCTTTGATGCGTTGTGCAGGGCTGATTGTACACGGTGCTGGCTGTGTTTGCGGTAGATGCCCGACGACAAGCTACTACTGTGTTTCTCATCATACGAGCTGGACGTGCGTGTAAGATTTGAGCAGAAGGAGCTGGGATGGGCCAAAAAATAGACGTGTTTGTACCTGGTACGATACAACGTACGAACGAAGGATGAAGCGAGCAGAGTTTTTTAACAATGATGCAGACTGACGACTTGCACGTGCCAGAAACTCCATGCTCCAACAAGCCGGGCGCTGCACGCACGCTCAAAACTACTTGTGCGAAACAAAAAGAACGCCGAGAAAACGCAGTATTGTCGGAAATCAATACTGCGTAGCGCCTTGTAATCAATACTACAGCGCCGAACGCTATTTATGGTGCCACACTTTGTAGACTGACAAGGTGATTGTGGTGACAATGACTTCCAACACCTAAACGTTAGCATCACAAATCAATGCTACCGAGCCTGCCATGGTTCGATGCGAGTCGACGCGGGAACAAAGGGCTGCCGTCTTCTCGCGATGAAAACGAAGGCACGTACCGTAGTGGGGGTAGGGGAAGAAGAACCTCTGCTTAGTGACCGCGGATCTGAGTTACGTTTAGCGAAGAACAAACAAAACATAAAAAGAGCGAACAATATAGATGGACGAGACGAGTAAAAATTTACTTCGTGTATTGGTAATTCTGACTGCTAACTTCGATGCGGAAAGTAGGCATTTCAATATTTATGTTTCCGGGGCCACCAAAGGCCGCCTCTGCATGGACGGGCAGGACCGTGACCAACTGTCCTAGCAAACATCGCAGATGGGTGGTAGCAAAACCCTCACCGGTGGAGTAACCGATTTCGTTTCAGGACAACCATCAACACTGTTCCCCATACGCGGTGTACACACGTCAACCTTGCGCCATCTTTGTGAGACAAAAATCAAAGCGCCTTGTTGGTACCATATACGTGCGGTCTGAACCCACGTGCCACTTTTTTTTCATCACCATGGATCCGAAAAAATGTTTGTACTCCCGTGGACTGGCAGCCGCGGACATTTCCGGGGACAATCGCGGAAATTGCCGCGGACATTGCCGCGGACATTGTCACGGACATTGTCACGGACTTCGCCGCGAACATAGCCGTGGCGTGCCGTGGACACGGCCGTGGGTGTGGCCGCGGACATTGCCGTGGACATCGCCGCTGACATCTGTGGCAAATGGTGTCGTGGCTGGCCACGGACACTGCCGCGGCATTGACCGTGCAAGGCCGCGGCACGCCACGGCTTGCCACGGACATGTCCGCGGCTATCCGCAAAAAAGTAAAAAAATATCCCTCGGGTCGGGTCAGGTCTGGTCGGGTTGGGTCGGGTGGAGCGGTCTCCTAAGAATATTCCGTTCAAGAGAATCTTCTTGTGGCCAATAGACCATGACTCCGCGCGCTATCTTACCGAATATATTGCCAGCTATACTGGCACTCTATTACATTTAGTCCACCCTGAATAGCCGCATATGCAGGGACCTCAAGACGGTCGAAGGGTGACGACAAAGTTCATCCTAAAAGACCGGGAAAAGAGATCGAAGATGCGGCGATTCGAAACAAAGACATGAGGCTACAGATTCCCCCACACCTCGAAATAATGAGGCCAAACCATCAAGGATAGGGCCATTTACGAATAAAGCAGATCGCTGAAAGAAAAGGCCATAACAAGACGTAGAGGAAGATGGAAAACCCAGACATGGGACAACCCATGTAAAACAACCGAAACTGGAAACGAAAAAGGAAACCTGAAGACGAAGCGAAGAGAGCAAATAAAGGCAACATCGAAGCGAAGACAAAGGCAAAGACAGAAAAACATATTACCGGAGCGATCTATCGGGGACCCAGGGAGGGGCGAACGGGGATTCGTTCGCCGTACAGGGTCGGTTACTCGAAAGCTCGCTGACAGTGATGGACGGCGCTGAGCTGATGAGCCAGGCCGGAATCTCAGGTGGTGAAACTTCGTGCAAGTACATACACACATGGTGGAAATCAAAGACAAGCTAAAGCTGGACCGTTCCGCAAGTAATGCACAGGCGGCAAACTAGCGGTAAATGGTAGGAAGTTCAGCTTACTACACACAAAGAAAGAAAAAATCGCGAAAAAGTTCAAAATCGTGTTGGCAGAAAAACCAAACTTGCAGCAAGCAGCTGAAAAGTCAAGAAACAACTGGCAAAAAGAGCAGAAACAAAAATAATAAGGCGGAGCAAGAAATCAAAGAAAAGCTGGACCGCTCCGCAAGTAATGCACGGGGGCGGTGTCGAAGTGGGACCCCCGGAAACGCCAGGGGTGCACCAACCGAGCACCTTTAGCACAAATATTGTTTGAAAAGCGTGCAGAGGGGTTGCTCTGCACGCCGGTCCCAGTGACGCTTCATCCCTACTGCTGCTGCTATATGACGCTGCTGCGTGTGTATCATATGTACATAGCTTCCGTCTACCCATTCCAGCTGCAACTGGCATAGACTTCATACAGCGTACGTCATTTGGCTTCGTGCGAGTTGAATCTATCCCGCCTGTAAAAAAATGTGCGGAGTCGGCGGGGCCATCGCACGAAACCCCGCGCTGTGGTAAGTATGGACCGCGTTGGCAGGGCAAGATAAAAGGAACAAACACGCCTGCTGGAGCGGGCTGATGATGGGCATTTTCTGGGCTGGCGCTGCGTAGGTTGAGAGCCAGGCCGGCAACAACTTTTTCACCTTTTTTTTTCGAGCCAAAGTAAAGAACGTTCCAAACACTCTCGAACACAAACAGCGGATTCCAAAAAGCAAGTCCCGCAGTTGGGTCGCGTGGGCGACCCCAACCGGGACCCGCGAGCCTGCACTTGCGAACACCGTGAGCATGCAAACCGCAAGCCGGGCGGTGAATAATTTGCGCAGTACCTCTACGTCGAAAGAAGACGGCGTTTGTTGATTCGTTTTCAACGCAGCAATTTTTCCCTTTTCCAAGCAACCCTGCCCACGAAGATGATGTGACGACGTTTTTATTGTATTAACAGGCGATCCGAACAAAAAAACTCAATTGCGTCGACGGCTGATTGATGGTATCACCTCCGTCAGATCATTGCAACCCGAAAAGAAACGCTCGATTAGATTATATTCAGCACCCCGTGAAAATTGCCAAAATAGACACCACCAGCAGCAGCAGCGTACCACGAAGAATGTCCCCTCAAAAATCGAATCCAAACGAAGGCGGATTTGTCGGCGTATTCGATAGACAACGATACTAATAACTACTACCGCCGTACATCTCGGATAATAATGTTACAGCACGCAGCACGCTCCTAGTAGTCTGCAACGCGCATACGCGAAGAATGATCTTCAGTTTTACTGCTGATATTTATCATACCCGCCGAGGTTAGGCCCTCATCACGGGACAAGCGCAACCCCGCCGCCGAGTGATACTTGCAACATTACACAGCCAGGCAGTAGTAGTGTGTAGCATAAAGTCACGGATGCACATTATTTGACTTTTTGGCGGAGGTCCGTGGCATTGACCGCGGAATTCCCGTGGATTTCGGTGGGTGTTGCCACGGACTACCGTGGAAATCCGCGGGTTTTCACGGCAAGTGCAACGGGTCATGGCACTTCCGCGGCAAATGCCACGGTTGTGGCCACGGCACGTAGCCGCGGTTCTTCCCGTGGCAAACTCCATCGTACCAACAATGGCAACCCACTGAAATCCGCGGAAACTGCCGTGACAATTTCCACGGCCATCCGCGGATATTTGCCACGACAACGCGGCAATCACCACGGAAGTCCGCGGCAATTGCCGCGGCAGTTTCCGAGGACGTCCAATCGAAGCAATTTCCACGGCCATCCGCGTCCGTCCGCGTCCATTGCCTCGGCCATCCTCCGATACGAGGTGGCTTCCACGGAAGTCCGTGGGAGTCCGCGGCTATTGCCACCGCACGTGCCGCGATTCTGTCCGTGGCAAACTCCGTCGTACCAATCATGCCCACGCCCGTCCGGGCCCGTGGCCGTGAGTCTTGGCGAGGGTGTTTCCGTAGACCTATCCATGGATGTTCGCGGACGTTTCCGCGGACAAGTCCGTGGATGTTTCCATAGGCGTGTCCGTGGGTGTGTCCGTGGGCGTTGCCGTGGGTGCTTCCGTGGACGTTTCCGTCGGTGACCGCGGCTTGCCGTGGTATGCCGTGGGTGCTGCCGTTGAGATTGCCGTTGAGATTGCCGTGGACCTTGCCATGGAAATTGCCATGGCTACTGCCACGGGCCTCCACGGTGTTGCGATACTTGCCGCAGCAATCCGTGGAAGCCCGTGGGATGTCCGTGGAAACCCGTGGAAGGTCCGCGGTTGCCGGTGGAGTGTCCGCGGTTGTCCGTGGAACGCCGTGGACATGGCCGTGGAATGCCGTGGAGGTCCGTTAGCAACTGAGTTAAATCGACACACGACGCGTATGTATGAAAATACGTGGAAGTGTGGTGAGCTAAAGCTTTATTTTTCCCCATCCGCCGGAGGATAAAAAAAAAAAAAAAAAACTGCCACGGTGCTCCGCCAAAAAGACATAATGTACATCCCTCTACCATGGTGCGAGGGGTGCACCAACCGAGCACTTTTGGCAGAAATATGTCTGTAAGTATGCTTATACTAATGCTGTAGTTTGGGTAGGCAATTGGTTAACCTTGTGCAAGTTGCAAGTGCAGTGGTCAAGCGGACTACCACTCACAGCTGACGCCGTTAGAATAATCTCATAAAAACTGATAACGTCAGCTGTGAGTACGACCGATTGAATGTTGAAACTCAACTTTGTAAGCTGCGTTGTAGATGTATGTTTCGCTAATATACAGCAGTACTGCTGTAGTTACACAAAAATAAGTTAAAACTCAACTGCAAGCTGCGTGGTACATCTATGTTTCGCTAATATACAGTTAGTAGATGCACACTACTGTATATTAGCGAAACATACATGTACCACGCAGCTTGCAAAGTTGAGTTTCAACCATTCAATCGGTCGTACTCACAGCTTACGTTTTTCAATTTTATAAAATTGAGTTTCAACCATTCCATCGGTCGTACTCACACCTGACGTTTTCCAATTTTTACAAAAAATACCCCTAAATTTCAGGGCTTTTCACCGGCCATGACCCGACCCGCGGGTCGGGTCAATGGCGTTTCAAAACCTCGCGGGTGGGGTCGGGTGGGGTCATCACATTTTAAAACCTCACGGGTCGGGTCGGGTCAAGAGGTTTCAAATTCTCGTGGGTCGGGTCGGGTCGGGTCGGGTCGGGTCAATAGGCTTCAGAATCTCGCTGGTCCGGTCGGGTCAAGAGGTTTCAACATCTCGCGGGTCGCGTCGGGTCGGGTCGCGTTGGGTCGGGTCGCGTCGGGCCGGGTCGGGTCAAGAGGTTTTCAAATTCTCGCGGGTCGGGTGAGCGTCATGACCCGCGAGATACGGGTCACTCGCGGGCCAAGCCATCATGACCCGCAAGTTGTTTTCGGCCGACCCGCGGGTCAAACGGTGCTCCGATCATATGTCATCACAGCGTGCAGAACAATCACCGGGCAGTACCCCTAGCTACTCGTACCAAGGCCTACAGCAGTGTGACGCGAATCCCGTACCGGCTGAAGCCGTAACAACAGTAGTAATATTACGGTCATACCAGTACGAAATGTGACCAAACGTAAAAAGGCAAGGAAGGGCAGTCGTCGTCAAAGCAGCAGCAGTAGACCCCGGATTCTCGCCGATCGCAGCCCCTGCTGACAGACCCACCGCCCCAGTTGTGGGCTTGCGGCCGGAGGCGGCTTAGCTAGGCTGCTTGCCGGGGCTGGAGACTGCACAGATAGAAGATAGATAAAGCAGTAGTAGTAGCTAGCTAGCTCGAGAATTATCAACCAGTACGAAATGTGACCAAACGCAAACAAGCGAGAGGATCAGTCGTCGTCGTCGAAGCAGCAGCAGCAGCAGCAGCAGCAGCACAGCAGCAGCAGCACCCTGGCAGCAGCAAGCACCAGCAGCAGACAACGCATCCTCGCGGATCGCAGCCCCTGCTGACAGATCCACCGCCCCAGTTGTGGGCTTGCTGCCGGAGGCGGCTCAGCTAGGCTGCTTGCCAGGGCCGGAGACTGCACTTATAACTAGCTCGCTCGTCGGGTCGCTCGTCGGGTCGACCGGACGTGCCCATGCATGTGAGTTGCGGTTTCTTTCCCATTTTTTGCGAGCACACCACATGACACAATCATCAGCTGCAAACAATGCCGGTAAAAAAACCAGAGAACCCGACATGCTGGGAAAAGTACGGGGGACCAAGGACCAACCGACCGACCGAGGTATACATGCTTTGACCCGTGACTTTTCGACTTTGACCCCAGTCGTGAGAAATGTCACGGGTCAAGTCGACCTGACCCGCATGAAACCCGCATATCGCGGGTCACCCGAATTGTGTCGGGTCGGGTCGGGTCGGGTCGGGTCAGGAGGTTTTCAAAATCTCGCGGGTCGGGTCGAGTCGGGTCAGGAGGTTTTCAAAATCTCGCGGGTCGGGTCGGGTCAAGACGTCTCGAAATTCTCGCGGATCAGGTCGGGTCGGGTCAAGACCTCTCGAAATTCTCACGGGTCGGGTCGGGTCAGTTGACCCGACCCGACCCGACCCGACCTGCGAGATTTGACCCGACCCGTGAAAAGCCCTGCTAAATTTGAAAAAGGAGCAGCAATGCTAAATCGGGAAGCTCGTGCGCGGAGGCAGGCGCCAACACGAGCCACATTACGGCGCAGTCTTGGTTTGAGTGGAGGGAACTGCGCCGGCAGGAGGCTGGATTCGACGATGGAGGAGGAGGGCGACTAAGCGTCGACGGGCGGGGAAGAGACGGATCAGCACCGCAAGCCGCGTGCTGATCAGCACCGCAAGCCGCGAGGAGCATTTTGCCTTTTGGGACAGGGAAGGAGGGATTCGATTGGAATTGAGCGTCAACGAGAGCAAGTGCGAATGAGCAGGCCGAGTGAGCCAAGGCGATGAGGCGGCCATGGAGAACCACAGTAGGAGGATGGCACACGGAGACCCACGACCCGCACGCACACCATCATCACGAGAGCAGCGATCGTCTTTATTTTTTCAGGGTTATTTTACGAGGCAGGAGTACAACATGTTACTTACGTCGCTGATTTTTGTAGAGTTGGTGGAGTTGTATACCCTTCATGGGGAACGACCCCCCGCAATTTTCAATTTTCAGGCACGGGCGTCGTACCTGCGCTGCAACCTGTCAGATAACCCGGGAAGACGGGGCGATTATTGATATTTGTATGGTGGTTTTTGGTTCGATTGCTCTTGTTTCTCTGCATGCCCGCGGGTCGTCACTCTGACAGCACTCCAGACAGCAGGCGCGTTCGTCTGTGCTCACGATTACCGTGCGGTTCGTACGGTGCAGGCAGCAACCGCTGTAGTTTGTAGCCGCGAGTTGGTTAGTTGTGGGAACGGGGAAACTTTATGCCGTAGTTGAGTGGTGGACACGGACTCTACATGTTTGACAAGAGTTAATGTGAGACAACAACAACAACAACAACAACAACAACAACAACAACAACAGCAGTCAAATCTGCCCCAGAAATCGTGCGCCTTGCCCGATGTCATGTGTCGGACAAACTGAAAGTACGGTACTCGGTTAGCGTTGGGCTGCGAAAGCAACTGAGTTAAATCGACACACGACGCGTATGAAAATACGTGGAAGTTTGGTGAGCTAAAGCATTATTTTTCCCCATCCGCCGGAGGATGAAAAAAAGGTACTCGGTGGTCTTGGGTCATGTGCCATGGTTGTGTTTTATGAATAGTGACGCCCCCTCCTTCACCCACCACCCGCACCATCGCCTAGACCTAGCACCACGCATATAGCCAACCCCTACATCTATGCGACCTAAAGCCCTCCCCCCCCGCCCCCGGCCCCCCCGCCACATTCCTCCCCCTCCCCCACAAGAAATATTTATAGTTTCCACGCACAAATAGACCTGCCCCACCCGTCCCCTCCCCCCCTCCAACCCCCCTTTTGATCAAAATCAGGCCCCCACGTCCTTAAAAACTCCGCCCTCCCCTCACCGGATATTCGGCTTACAGGATGCACTTGATAAACTGGTGCATTTCCTTCCACAGCTGTCAGATTTGGTCCCCCTCAGAAACGGGTTTTATAGTTTCCGCGCACAGACTGCCTAACATCACCCTGTTGACCCTGATAGCTACACTGTAGTTGCAAGGGGAGTCGCCGACCTATATCCTTAATGAGGACGCACAACCCGTAATACGCGCGATCGGAGTATCACACACAGCTTGCAAAGATGAGTTTCGACAAAATATTCGATCTCACAGCTGGAGTGTAATTTAATTTTTATAACAATATGATCACTATACCAATATAATATAAAAATAGAGCTTTAGCTCACCACACTTCCACGTATTTTCATACACGTCGTGTGTCGATTTAACTCAGTTGCTTTCGCAGCCCAACGCTAAAAGAATTGTAGCTATTAGGGTCAACAGGGTGATGTTAGGCAGTCTGTGCGCGGAAACTATAAAACCCCCCTAATCTGACAGCTGTGGAATGAAATGCATCAGTTTATCAAGTGAATACTGCTGTAAGTCGAATAGCCGGTGAGGGGAGGGCGGAGTTTTTAAGGACGTGGGGGCCTGATTTTGATCAAAATTCTACTAAATGGTGGTGACATTGTTGTGTGGCGATATGGCCGTGGCACAAGCGGTTGCCGAGCGGCACCTGGACCTGCATAAGCAATTAATGAATGGAAATGCACGCCTCATGGCAAAAAGAATGGTGTATGCAGCTGGCAAACCGAGGGAGGTATCCAGGCATCACCTGGCCAAGCCCGGAAGGATAATTTCGCCTCTCTCCCCCCGGAAAGCACTGCTCTACTCGAGTATATATCATATTGATTACCTCGGGTAGCCATATACATATCGTTCCCCCTTGCCGCCTCGGTAAGGCATGCTGCGAAGCATGCCCTATCAGGCTTGTAGCGAGTGGGGGGGGTCTTTCTGGCGGGTGTAAGGCCGGACTCACCCTCAAGGAGTGATACCTTCTTGCTGCTGCGTGTGGCCGCGAGGCTTAGGCGTGGCGGTAGAGTTGGGTCGTACGTGGTGCGTTAGGCATGGTCATTTACGATTCGCGCGTCTTTTTAGGCAGCAGCGGCGGAGCAGCAATGCTTAATCGGGATGCTCGTGCGCGGAGGCAGGCGCCACCATGAGCCACGCTACGGCGCAGTCTCGGTTTGCGTGGAGGGAAGTGCGCCGGCAGGAGGCAGGATTCGACGACGAAGGAGGAGATCGACTGGCCGTCGACGGGCGGGGAAGAGACGGATTGGACTCTCCCTGAACGAGAATTTTTGTTTTCCAGATCAGCACCGCAAACTGCGTGGAGCATTTTTTTTTTTTTTTTTTATGGGGGAGAAGGGGAACCGATTGGAATTTAGCGTGAACGAGAGCAAGTGCGAAGGAGCGGGCCGAGTAAGCTAAGGCGATGAGGCGGCAACGGAGAACCACAGCAGAAGGATGACACACGGAGACCCACGACCCGCACGCACATCATCATCATGAGAGCAGCGATCGTCTTATTTTTTTAGGGTTATTTTTACGAGGCAGTAGTACAACATGTTACTTACGCCACTGATTTTTGTAGAGTTTGTAAAAGAGTTGTATACCCTTCACGGGGAACGACCCGCCGCAATTTTCAATTTTCAGGCACGGGCGTCGTGGCTGCGCTGCAACCTGTCAAATAATTCGGGAAGGAGAGGCGATCATTGATATCTGTACTGTGGTTTTTGATTCCATTGCTCTTGTTTTACTGCATGCCCGCGGGTCGTCACTCTGACAGCACTCCAGACAGCAGGCGCGTTCGTCTATATTCACGATTACCGTGCGGTTCGTACGGTGCAGGCAGCCCAACCGCTGTAGTTTGTAGCCGCGAGTTGGTTAGTTGTGGGAACGGAGGAACTCTATGCTGTAGTTGAGTGGATACCCGCGGCCATGTTAGTTCAGTTTGCACATTGGACCTTTCACTTGTGCTTCTTTTTCCGTATCGTGCGTTTTTAGGCGGGAAAGCGTAGTATTTCCCGGACGAATTTTGAGCCGAAATTCGTCGAACTCACGGCTGACGTCCTTGAAATATTCTTGTTAAATATAATACCAAAGCTAACTTCGATATCTTCTGGCCAACTCGACTCAATTTCGGGAGATTTTGAGACAAATTTCGCCGAAAATGTTGCATTTTTTCCAGCACACAAAAACTCTGCGGATTTCGACGAATCTCGACACGGCGATCACGAATATCTTAGTTTCAACTTTCAACTCTTGTTTTTGCAGAGGTTATGACCGAAAACGTGATTTTGGCCAAATTGCCCTGGACGTATATGTTTTTTGTTTTTTGTTTCGTTTTTTCACACACATTTACTTTTTTCCAGCTTCTGGACAAGCCGTCACCAATTGGTGGTCACAGGTGTCGGCCCTTCTTCCCCCCGGTTCTTGCCTCCAATTTTTATCGTGCATAGGGTTCAGCGATCCCACTGCTCGTCGATTTTTCATCGAGTGTTGCTAACTCACGCTCTCGCGCTTTCCGCAAGTCAATTTGTGCACAAAGGAAAAAGTCCCCACGAATTTATAGGTCGTACGAGTATGCACTCGGGGGGGATTCGAACTCACGAAACTGACCTATACCAGGCTCGAGGAAAACCTGATACGCCACCGGGGCGACCGGCTATTGTATATGTGTATGCCAGTAGACTGCTGCTGCTGTTGTACGAGACACTGCTGCTGCTGTAGACTCTGACGCACGATGTGACGATTAAACACTATGGATGACACACATCTTGTGATCGTACGACAGCAGCGGCCTTGCAGCAGCACAGCAGCAGCACAGCAGCAGCAGCAGTCGGTCTTCGACTATACAGCCGTTGCTATCGCGCGAACAAACGCCGTCATCCCTCGCTATCTCAAGAACATTCTTTCTTACCCAACTCGAACTTGCCCTCCATCATCACAGTCTCGTCCAGATCATGCAACGCCGTCGTCGCCGCCGTCGAAGAAGCCGTACCAGCAGAAGGAAAAACTCTCGGCGTCCGGACATTCTGTATCGAGATGAATATCACCGCAAGCCCCAAGAAGGCAAAGCCAAACAAAACCGCCCCGGCCACACCGTCCGCACTGAACCTGCTGCTGCTGCTCCTGAGTCTTGCAGCCCGCATAAATTTTCCATCATTACTTGAACTACCAGCAATATCGTCTCGATGCACTAGCGGTACATTCTCATCCGCTGCGGGACCCGCCATCCAGCTACCGCTGCTTCCTTCTCCAAGAAGAGCAACTATTATACTACCACGGGGTCTGTTACTGTTGCTGCATGCAGTTGCAACGATTGTGGTATTTGCTCGTGCTGCTGCGTGTGCTGTGCGCCTGCCCCTTGACTGTGGCGGAGTGATATTTTCCAGTACAAGTCTTCCGCTCCGGTAGTCGGCAGTCGATGACCGACGGTACCAGAATGTGAATAACATTATTCCAGGAACATTTCTTTTTTTCTTTTTTCCATTTTTCCAGCTCATTTTCATTCTTTTTAGAAAGCTTTTTTTTTTTTTTTTTTTTTTTTTAGATCCTCCTGGGGATCCGGGTAAAAAAAGCTTAAGCTCCATACACTTTCGTTTGTGTACCAGTTTTTGTCCATCTGCAGAACGCAGACTTTGTGTCAACTTCCCCCCTCCGGTTTAGTCGACACTATGAACTTGCCGGCCTTCTTTGGCTGATCCCTATACGGTTCAACCTAGAAGGTGAGATAGCCACCCAGGAATCGACAGCTCTTTTTGCTCTGTCTTTACCCTGGGTAGTGCGGGATTTGCCTGCGCCTGTTCATTTTTGACTCCTTCGACGGTGGGTCTCCACCTGCCGTTAGAGAAAGGCGCACCCGCTAAACGAACCCGTTTGCCAAACCAGGGTCACACTCAGGCTGTGTCTTACCTCTCCATCTCAGCTTCCCCAAGACTTTGGGGTCGTGTTGTCCTTACACGATTATACCCCTGCCCTACTAATTATAGCGTCGGCTCGCCCCGAAAGTGCCCTATGTGCACTTTTCGTGCACGGCGGGCGGGGAGAGGGCGCGCTTTTGGAACCGTCTCCCAGTCTATGCAACAAATTCTCATAGTGTGTCTATACCCTCCGCTCGGGTAGCGGCCATGGCTCTCACTGATTTGGCGTCACTTACTGTCTGCCCACCATGCAGATTGGGCGCTTGTCTGTCTCCTCCCTTGTTGCGATAGATGCGTGATTACTCTGATCAAAGCACACGTCTTTCTTAGAGTTTTGGACTATATCGAAACTTCCCCTCTTCTTGTATCCCAAAGTTCCTATCCGTTACCACCCGGGTTTGGCAGCCTAATCCAGTTATATCGTCATCTACCCCCCCGGTTTGAGAGGATCACTCTTACCGGGTCCACCCCCGTCAAGCTTGCCAGTCTCTTTCGGGCATGATTTGCTCATAATTTTGCACCACGTGGAAATGGATGACCTATATAAATCTAAGCCCTCCGACGCCACATCGGTCCGTTACTGTTAGGTCTTCGTGCGTGCCTCCGCTTGGTAGCCCTGTGCAGACGCCTTTGTGTGAATCCTGTTTATTTCAAGTGAAACTCATCTAAGCCAATATGCTCTCACTTTTCCCTCCCCCAAGGTGTTGGTGGGTCGTTCCCACCTCTGCCATGGTACATCCACATCGGTACTATATGCCCTGTGGGACTTTTCCCGGTGCGTGTGATTTGCCTAGACTCGATCATTATCGATTTAGTACGATCTGCCCCAATATTCTCTCCCGCAGCAGCGGTTTTCTCAGGCACACATCGGTTTCTTTCGTGCGGTTGAATGGACTATGCGCCATTGGGGCAGGCCCAAAACTGTTGGTGGCTAGCACCTGACCTCCTCAAAACCCGCTCCGCTCGCTCTAATGCTACGTCGCCCACTGGCGCTATCGCATCTGTTTCAATGTAAGACGTCCGTTGCGTCGCCCATCTTATTGTAGAAAGCATTTCCCAGTCTGTTCGGATTATACCTCGTACTTGGTAGTATTAATATAAATAATTAGTGTTGCATATAAGGTTATGGTTACCAGGTGTTGTGCAATAATATATGATACGCCGACTCACAATGAACGATAATTACAACCCACCAAATTGTTGATTAGATATATCGTGCTAATAGCTCGTAGCACACTTACTTCTGGTGGAGGCATTTTAATTGTGCCAGCTGTGATACGCGTGTACCACCTTTGTTCGGCTTGTTTGTGTTTTTTCCCTGGGTGTATTCCTCAGCTCCAGAGTGACTGCAGCTGGAGCCTGTCCTGTGACCGCGGACCTGATTATGCGAGAACGACAACAACAACAACAACAATGACAATAAAAACAAGAACAACAACATGGGAGTCACCGACCTATATCCTTCAGGAGTGTGACGGTCGCCGCGGTGGCGTATCAGGTTATAAAATCCTCGAGCCTGGTATAGGTCAGTTTCGTGAGTTCGAATCCCCCCGAGTGCATACTAGTACGACGTCGTACAAACTCTGGGGGACTTTCTTGTGCACAAATTGACTTACTTGCGGAAAGCGCGAGAGCGTGAGTTAGCAACACTCGATGAACAATCGACGAGCAGTGGGATTGCCGAACCCTATGCGCGATAAAAGTTGAAGGCAAGAAATGGGGGGGAAAAGGGCCGACACCTACCTGTGACCACTGCTTGTCCAGAGTAAATAAATGTGTGTGAAAAAACAAACATGTAAGTACAATACTGCTGTACGTACGTACTCGTCTCGAGTCTAGGCGATAGGGTATCTCGTACGGCACCAAATGTTTACTCATGTACTATTAATACGAACTACAGGGTACATGACCCAAGACTACCAAGTACCGTAGTTTGTCCGACACATGACATCGGGCACAGCGCACGATTTCTGGGGCAAATTTGACATATACCCCCCCCCCGCCCCCACCCCCCACCTCCCCAAACCCCTCCAACCCATCCCAACCCCACCCCCTCGAACACTCCGCCCTCTCTCTACTCACTGATTGTACGACTTACCCCAGGATATACATGATAAACTGATTATCAGATGCATTCTTTCCAAAACCGTCACATTTATCCCCTCAAAATAATGTATAGTTTCCATGCACAGATTGAGCTGCCCCACACGCCCCACCCCCGCCCCAACCCCCCCCCCCCCCCAATGATAAACTGGTGCATTTTTTTTTTCTTCTTTTTTTCCCCCAAAACCGTCAGATTTATCCCCTTGAAAGGATTTATAGCTTACACGCACAAATTGCCCGCCCGTCCGCCCCCCCCCCCCCCCCCCCTTCCCCCCCCCCCCCCTTCAACCCCGCTCGCTTTTGATCAAAACCAGGCCCCCACGTCCTTCAAAACTCCGCCCCCCCCTCACCGGTTATTCGACTTACAGGATTCACTTGATAAAAGAATACCTTTCCCTTCACAGCTGTCAGATTTTGTCCCCCTCAGAAACGGGTTTTATAGTTTCCGCGCACAGACTGACTAACATCACCCTGTTGACCCTGATAGCTACACTGCTGTAGTTGTAAGGGGAGTCGCCGACCTATATCCTTAATGAGGACACACAACTCGTAATGCGCGCGATCGGAGTATCACGCACAGCTTGCAAAGATGAGTTTCGACGAAATCTTCGATCTCACAGCTGGAGTGTATTTTCATTTTTTGTAATATAATAGGACGAGTTTTGACGAAATATTCGATCTCACAGCTGGAGTGTATTTTAATTTTTATGGTATAAGCCCGTTTGCTGATTTGCACTCCTCCCCCTCGTGTCCCCCCCCTCGTGTTCATCGGCGTTGGCATTGCATGACCACATCATCTTGCTTGCTGTATTTGCAATATGAATCTCTGTCTTATAATTGGTGACCTCAGAAAAGTCTCACATCGGCAAGGTTATTGTTGATTGTGCAGGATGTATATGGGGGAAATATCAGTTCAGCGTCAAGATCACACACCACGTGTCAAGATCACACACCACCTGTTGAACAATAGCTTATCATATCTGGCACGCATTTGTAGTCGTAAGGGTATAAGTCCCCTCCGTTCCCCCACCACGCCATACAATTTTCCTCCCTTCCACTTCATAGTTTATGTTTCAAATAGTGGGCATCTGCACATGACACGCAGGTAGAACGTTTTGCTCTCATCCACCTCGGAGCTCCGTCCCCCGCCACCATCACCATACAGGCACGCATCCCCCTCCCCCGCCGCCCCACCTGCAATCAAATCTGCTAGATTATTAGAGTAATGAACACTACCAGACAGACATATGATATCACCCCATTACCTATCTATCCAGCCAGCCATGCCGTATCTCCAATTCATTTATCCCCCTCGCCCCCCCCAATGGGATAGCCCATGCTCAGGGCCGGCTAGCTGGCATGGCCCACCTCATGCGGGGGCCTTGGTTGCGCGGTAGCAGCAGATAAAATAGAAGTCCCAGGTGTTGACAATTATGTGTTATGTTGTCGTGGCGTACATTCGAGTAGATTTATCACAATCAAGACATACGTAGGTGAGTCAAGATCGGCCAGAAGGCGACCACGAACCAGTGACCAAAACCGGACCAAAACAAGACTAAAATAATGGGCGTACCCATCGAACTCACCCCAGAACAAAGCGTACCATCACAGTAGGCATGCTTCCAGCGGGGTGGGTGACATTCTGACAACACGCCATCATCCAATGGAATGCACTCATTTCCCAACACCAAAATATCTTATAATGCTCGAACATATACGTGATTTTCATTAATCACATCTCCGTAGATTACATGAACGCACTGCTACATCAGGCAGGCTGCAAGTACTTGATCTTACACCCCCCCACCCTCCTCCTTCCCCGACATCCGCACCATCGCCTAGACCTACCATGTATACATTTATGCGATCTAAACCGGTTGGAATTCCCCTCCCCCTCTTCGTTTTGTTCTATCCGGCCGCCCCACCTAAAACCAAAACCTGCCAGAGCAATAAACACTACCAGACGGATGATATCACCTCATTACCTTTCGAACCATCCATACCGTAGCTCCAATTACCCCTCCCCCCCCTCCTTCCCGGTTCCCTACCTGCACCACCTCCTAGACTTAGCGCTACGCACGCGTATATTTAAATCCTACCAGGTATACATATACGCCACCTAAAGCGGTTAGAATCCTCCCCCCCCCCCCTTCGAACACTCCGCCCTCTCCTCACCGGTTGTACGTCCCACAGGGTATACATGGTAAACTGATGCATTCTTTCCACAGCCGTCACATTTGTCCCCATAAAAGGCTTTATAGTTTCCGTGCACAGATTGAGTTGCCTTCCCACTACGCCTCTTTTTCACCCCCGCCCCCCCCGTTTTTACTGTTTTCTCTTTCTTTCTTTTTTTGAACTCCGCCCTCCCCCTCACCGGTTATACGACTTGCGGGATATACTTAACAATCTGATGCATTTCCTTCTACTACAGCTGTCAGATTTTGTCCCCATCCAAAACGGGTTTTATAGTGGCCGCGCACAGATTGGTTAACACCACCCTGTTGACCCTGGCACAAGCTACACTGTAGTTCTAAGGGAAGCCGCCGACCTATATCATTAATGAGGACACACACCCAGTACTACGCGCGATCGGATTATCACACACAGCTTGCAAATATGAGTTTCGACGCAATATTCGATCTCACAGCTGGAGAGTGTATTTTAATTTTTATAATGTCTTTGTTTGCGGGATTTGTAGCACGTATGGGGGAGGAGCGTCTGCCACAGAGGAGGGTGATGTTCTGGGGAGCTTGTTGGGGGTGCTGTTAAGGTGTGGGCCTTGCGGGATCCTTGTCGATAGGGTCCACAGAAGGGGCACAGGTGTGTCTATCGCGAGACCACAGCTGGCAGCAATACAAAACCCAGATGATAGATTTCTCTTGTGGTTAAGGAGCAATGCTTGCTTGGTTTGGTCAGGATACAAGAGTGAGAGAGGGGGTGAAGAGGTGGGGGGCGTAGCTTGACCATAGCCAAGCTACGAGGACCGGCTCTCGTACTGGCAAGGAAAACAAGGGGGAAGATGACAGAAAGCGGTATACCGCCACCATTCCAACAACAACAACAATACGTTTACGTGGGGTGTGCAAGCTACGTATTTATGTATGGTGCGAGCTATGTATGTATGGTTGAGCAGCGGTTCGTGCTGTGTGCGGAAGGGGTGTTGCAATGATTGCTCTGAAGGAATCCGAAATATGAAGGGATATGAAAGCGCGTCGTTCTATGGATGCTACATGACGTTGTGCCCATGGTTGAGATTCGGTCGGAAATCGAGAGGCTACTTGTATGGGCCGTGAAGAGCCTGGGCAAAGTCGGTCCGCATGGTGAATTTTGCGACAGAAAGCGTTCTGGGTCGCGTCAGGAAACGGTGACGGGCTGAGAAGCTGCGGTACGATATACCGCAAGGAGTTGGTGTCAAAAACCGGTACGAGGCTGAGTTGACCAATCAGCGTCGCGGATCGGGGTAAAAAACCTAAGTGTATTCTGCTGTACCGCACGGTGGCGCGGAATAGTTGCGGTTCACCGATTTCTGTCGTCTGCCCAAAACAAAGCGTCATTCAAGACGTCACCCCTGACGTAACTTCTCGGTGCAAGCTGCTATCTGCGTACGTCGGTCACTCCACAAGCCACGTGCGTGGCGTTTTGCATACTTAAAGTAAGAGAAAAGACCAACCCCTAATGCAGCTAATCACATCGAGTTCTAGTGCGTTTCTAAGAATCATCCTGCCCATAAATGATGGCGCGCAGCTGTATTGTCTGGGCCAATCAGCGCGCCAGGATGCTACCATTGTTATACTCGTACTGAGCAGATTCCCTGGCTCATTATACTGTCGTGCTATGCTCCTGGATCACACGGCACTATTCCTAATCGCACTGCCGATTGTTATACGGCTTAGTTTGGGTAAAGCTATTGGTTAACCTTTTGCAAGTGGTCGAACGGACTAATATCCTACTAATAATACCTTAACAAATGGCGTCGCCGACAGACCATGGTTTTTTGAGTCCTGGGTTCGATCCCCGCCATCCACAGTAGTAAACTTTTTAGATTTTCCCCATGTCGAACTTGAAAAATACTCTCCCCGGTATGCTCAGGAAATGAAACGGCTTGGATATTGACAGGTCCGCCCGTATATCCGGCCGACCTGCTATCCCGCCGTTTCAGGGGGGGAGAGTGTTATGAGGCTTAGTTTGGGTAAGCTATTGGTTAACCTTTTACAAGTGGTCAAACGGACTAATACCCCA
This sequence comes from Undaria pinnatifida, assembly GCA_012845835.1. NCBI lineage: Eukaryota > Phaeophyceae > Laminariales > Alariaceae > Undaria > Undaria pinnatifida. Next base: position 12,758,764 of record JABAKD010000009.1, on the reverse strand, counting down.
CTAATTCCTTAACACGATTCCGAATCCCACGGCCGATTCCGTATCAAACGATAGATGAATAACAGAAATCAGACCTTAATTAATCAACTGGAGTTGGTGGTTGGTCTATTGCTCGTACAAATGGCGCATACAAAAGTGAAACACCACAACATTAGCCCACCCTGAATAGTCGTAGATGCAGATTACACGACGATATAGTGATGGCTAAGACATCAGGAAATCGGAAGTGGATCGAAGATACTGCTGTTCAAAACGACGACAGCTAATAATGAGGCTATAGACCAACCCACACCTCGTGATTGATGATTGATTATTGAGGCTAAGATGCCTCTGGTAGGGGTTAATCCGTGGGCGACACGTGCTACGATAGAGGTAGCACTTTTCGTCTGAACTTTTTCTGACTGAAGGGGGGTTCTTAAACCCAAAATCGTCGGAAATAGGCCAATCTTGATGTGAACGATTCTCGTCGTGTACCTATGCCATGGGATGTGTTCATCCGGTAGCAGTTCTGTTTTTCTCCAAATAATTTTTTTGGCAGAGGCCTTGAGCTCCCAAACCGAGGAAACCTCAGAAAAAATGTGGTGCACCTCTGCCGTAGCACGCGTCGGGCCTTCTGTTGAACAGAGTGCTAAGCAGAAAGCACTGATGCATGGCAACGCAGAAACACAAGGGAAGGGGGCTCCAGAAAATGTAATACTGAACTGAAAACAGACAACGTGCACTGCAGGATACCAGCCAGCGGCTGAATCGTTGTGCTTGGGACGCATGGGCGTGGGTATTGGGGCACCAGAAAAGGTGACACCCGAACTGAAAACAGATACGTGCACTGCAGGATACCAGCCAGCGACTGAGTTGTTGTGCTTGCGACGCATGGGCGTGGGTTTAGGGGCATCAGAAAGAGTGACACCCGAACTGAAAACAGATACATGCACTGCAGAATACCAGTCAGCGACTGAATCGTTGTGCTTGGGACGCATGGGCGTGGGTATAAGGGAACCAGAAAAGGTGACGTCCGAACTCAAAACAGACACGTGGAAACAATAATAAAGAAAATAGTAACCAAGGATCGTGAAAGGCCATACCGAATAGGGAAAGCTACAAGGTCACAGCAGCCCTGAAGTCCCCGTAACTGAAACAACGGAATTATAGTATACCCTGAAGATGCCACAAATCATGAGCAAGACGAAAGGACACACAAAAACATAAAACACTGAAGCTATGGCTGACACCAAATTCCCGACTTACTAAGGGGGGATAGGGGGGCGTAGGACACCGCGAGCCAGTCCCCCGGCCTGATGACGCTGAAGGCACCAGGATCCGTGGACGGCGCTCCGTGAAGTGGTGTAAGAGGATGGCAGGAGGTCGATCTTGATCGGTCCCCGGTCATCGAGGGAGCGGATGATGTAGGAGTTGGCGGAAGAATCGTCGGTCAAGGCCCGATGGGCTACCTTGCCCGACCACCAGAGACCGTCGCAGCTTTGTACCAGAGGTGCGCCCCGGCGGGGAGGGTCGTAGAGCCAAAACGCTGAAGCCAGAGTGTGCGCGGGACGAGGCTGTACCCAGGAGCGAGAAATACTTCGCCCCGGGTCCGCGCTAGTTCGCGGTCAGCGGCCCCGATGCGCATCTGCCGGTATAAGTGGTTGGACTGGCGGTGCTATGAGGGGGTGCCCAACCACTAGCGGAGGATGCGAAGCCGGTGGCGTTGTAGGCCTTGTTCGTACTCCCATGAAGGGCTGAGAAATCCGGCCCAATGGGTCTCGTACATGACCGCGAGGATGCCTCCCCGGCCGCGAATAAGTTGATGTCGCGAGATCTCGTCGATATCGAGCCGTTCCGGAGGCGGAGAGATGTCATCAAGGGTGACGTGGAAGGGCGGGGACTTGGTGGAGAAGGAGTTGAGCACGTACTTGGTGGGGCCAGCCGGAATTTGCTTTGGTATTTTGTGAATGTCGTCGGGGTTCCGGCATGGTTTGCAGCGGAGAACGAAGACGCGAGGCTTGGAGTCGCGTCCGGGCATGTCGGATGGGAGGTCGAAGTACAGGAGTTTGTCGTGAAGGGGCCGACCATCTGGGACAGCGGAGACCGGTGCAGGTCCAACGGTGAGGATCGTGAAAGGGCCGATCCAATTGAAGGATAGCTTGGTCTTGAGACAATGGCGTCGTTGCCTTTCCTAGCGCCTGGGCGAATGGTGGCAGCGGAATTGTACATCCACACCCAACCGTTGACGGAAAATGGGGATAACAAGCGGAGGGCGTCCATGAGAGTAGCGACGGTCGACGGTCGAGCCGCGATACGTAGATGGCGTGTAGTTCCCGGGTGGCGCGGTAGGCGCGTTGTCAGCGGGCGAAGGCGAGGTCGATATAAGCTAGCTGGTCCCGGTTGAGACTTTGATGTCCGCCGATGTCGGGGAGGTCAAAGACGTTAAGGGGGAGGCGGGGGAGATGATCCATGTGCACTTCGTAGGGGGCAAGTCCGATGGCTGCGCTGACGGAGTTGTTGTACGCGCTCTCAACGTGTGGGAGTTGAATGTCCCAGTCAGTTTGTTGTTCGTCGCCGACCATGGCGAGCATGAGGGCCATGGTGTGGTTGACACATTCGACACCGCCGTTGGTGCACGGGTGGTAGGAGCTGGTGGCAATCTTGTTGGTGCCGAGGCGGTCGTAGAGGGCGAGGGAAAGTTTGGAGCAAAACCGGAATCCGTTGTCGGAAAGTAGAGTGTCGGGGCATCCCCAGAGAGGGATACATCGGTCGACAAGGATGTCGGTCGTGCCGGAGGCGGTGAACTGGGCCTCTTCAGTGGCGTACATGTCGGCGCGGCGGCTGAAGCGGTCCGTAAAAAGGAAGATGTAGGCTTTGCCCCGAGGCATTAAGGGTAGGGGGTCGAAGTTTGTTGTTGTTGTTGTTGTCTCACATTAACTCTTGCCAAAAATCTAGAGTCCGTGGTCACGCAAAGGTGCTGGAGCCCTAGGAAGATCCGAAAAACCACATGAAATCAAAATTTGTCCGGGAAGTAACACGCTTTTCCGCCTAAAACGCACGAAACGAAGAAGGCGCACAACAAGTGAAACGATCCAATGCGCGAACTGCACTCACATGGCCGGGGGTATCCACTCAAACTACAGCATAGAGTTCCTCCGTTCCCACAACTAACCAACTCGCGGCTACAAACTACAGCGGTTAGGTTGCCTGCACCGTACGAACCGCACGGTAATCGTGAGCATAGACGAACGCGCCTGCTGTCTGGAGTGCTGTCAGAGTGACGACCCGCGGGCATGCAGTGAAACAAGAGCGATCGAACCAAAAACCACCATACAAATATCAATGATCGCCCCGTCTTTCCGAGTTATTTGACAGGTTGCAGCGCAGCTACGACGCCCGCGCCTGAAAACTGCGGGGGGTCGTTCCCCATGAAGGGTATACAACTCTACCAATTCTACAAAAAGCAATGACGTAAGTAACATGTTGTACTACTGCCTCGTAAAAGAAAGTGGCAAAAGAGACGATCGCTGCTCTCTTGATGATGGCGTGCGTGCGGGTCGTGGGTCTCCGTGTGTCATCCTTCTGCTGTGGTTCTCCATGGCCGCCTCATCGCCTTGGTTCACTCGGCCCGCTCCTTCGCACTTGCTCTCGTTGACACTCAATTCCAGTCGGTTCCCCTTCTCCCCCACCCCAAAAAACCAAATGCTCCACGCAGTTTGCGGTGCTGATCTGAAAAACAAAAATTCTCGTTCAGGGAGAGTCCAATCCGTCTCTTCCCCGCCCGTCGACGCTCAGTCGCCCTCCTCCTTCGTCGTCGAATCCTGCCTCCTGCCGGCGCACTTCCCTCCACGGAAACCGAGACTGCGCCGTAGTGTGGCTCGTGGTGGCGCCTGCCTCCGCGCACGAGCACCCCGATTTAGCATTGCTGCTCCGCCGCTGCTGCCTAAAAAGACGCGCGAATCGTTGGTGACCATGCCTGACGCACCACGTACGACCCAACTCTACCGCCACGCCTAAGCCTCGCGCCCACACGAATCAGCAAGAAGGTATCACTCCTTTAGGGTGAGTCCGGCCTTACACCCGCCAGAAAGACCCCCCCACTAGCTACAAGCCTGCTGGGGCATGCCTCGCAGCATGTCTTGCCGAGGCGGCAAGGGGAACGGATGTATAATAAAGTAGTCCACGCTGACGAGGATTCCGGGGTCGTTTGGTAAAGGCAAGGAAAGGGTAGGCCAGTGAATTGTTTGGCACGAAATCTTTCGCGCCTGGCACTTGAGACAGCGGTGGAGCCACCAACGGGTGGAAACGTCTATGGATCCACCAGTAGAAACGTCTGAGCATGATAAGTGCCTGAGAAACACCCAAGTGGCAAGATACGGTGAAGTGACAGGTGTGCAGGACCCATGGGCCCATCAACATTGGAACGTAGACGCTGGGGGGTGAGTCGAGGGGCGGGGGTGGTAGATCGCGGGCATGGTGCGTTGAGTCCGTGTATGGTCGGTGTACGAGAAGGATGGTGATGTCGTCGGTGGTGTTTGGCTGGTCTTTTGTGGCGAGGGACAGGACCTCCGCAAGAGGTGGGCGACGAGTCGAGGGGGTGTGGTCCAAGAGGTCGTTCGGTGGCGGCGAAGGTGAACCCAGGGAGAGGAACCAGAGGGTGGCGGAACAAAGGGGCCCAGCGTGTTGTTCGCGCGCCCAGTCGGTGTAAGTGTAGTGATCGACGCAGGAACGGAGATGGAGGTCATCAATGGGCTCGACAATGGGTTCCGGTAATTGAGGTGATGCTAGCAGAGCAGGGGAGGGGCGGGGGAGAGGGCCTTGGGTCGGTGATCTGCGATGGTGAAGGGGGGTCCGGTTGGGGGTGGTAGATGAGGTCGCGGTCGAAGGCGACGAGGTGCTGTGTACATCGCGGCGTTGTGTGGTAGCAGGTCGCTGGGCAGCCGGCTTGGACCCAAGAGTAGGTGACCGGCGCTGGGGAGATGGTGGTCTTGAAGCGGCGGTAGCCGGGGCCCGACGGCCAAGTCCGTAGTCTGCAGGAATACGGAGTTCCAGCTGCAGCGGCGGAGCGGTTCCGGGTTCGAGAAGATATCAGGCCTGACGAGGTACGAGGAGAGGTCGAAACCGAGACGCCCGAGGTGGACGATGGGGAGACGACGGGTGGCCTGCAAGCCAAACCGAGAGGAGCGCCAATGACAACGGCGGCTTTCTCGGAGCTTGAAGTCGATTCGACGGCGAGGTCTTGGACAAAGCGTGTGCCGGCGCGAACGTGGTGTAGCGATGCCGCGGCGGGGTCTTAATCTTGGACGATTAGTTGGCCGACGGGAGCGCCGTGAGATGGTGCCGCGGTGGAGTCTTGGTCTTGGGCAAAGCGGTGGCCGGTAGAAACGCCGTGAGGCGGTGCCGCGGCGGCGTCTTGGTCTTGGACAAAGCGGTGGCCGGCAGGAACTCCGTGGAGCGGTGCCGCGGTGGGGTCTTGGTCTTGGGCAAAGCGGTGGCCGGCAGCAACGCCGTGAGGCGATGTCGCGGCGGCGTCTTGGTCTTGAACAAAGCGGTGGTCGGCAGCAACGCCGTGAGGCGATGCCGCGGCGGGGTCTTGATCGTGACGTGTACCAACGAAAACGCGTCGTGGCGAGTCGGTGGTAAGGCCTTGAGCGAAGTGGGTGCCGAGGGGAAGGCTGTGAGGCGATCCGGCGGCAGGGGCTTGGGTAAAGTGGGGGCCGAGGGGAAGGCTGTGAAGCGATCCGGCGGCGGTGTTCGGGGCAGCGATGGCGGCCACGAATGGCCGAGTAACCTGGGCTGAATCCGAGGTGTCTATACACGGTCTGTGGCGGCGGTAATCGCCAAAATTGTTGTTGGTGCAGGGGAACGGGGGGATAGGGTCGAAGCAGCTGAAGGCAGGCATGAGCCCCCCCAAGCCAATGCCCGGGGTGAACGGCTCAATTGTGGTGAAACTGCAGGCTTGGATGAGGTGGGTAGTGGTTCCGTGGTAATGTACTGTAGGGCCCATGTCGGAATTTTTACGAGGGGAGAAGAAGGGGTCCCAAGAAGGTCGCCTGGTTCGAAGTCAATGGATCCCGAGAGCGGGATTGTTTGGTACCCATTGGCGACGAAGGTTTTGGTTTAAGAGGAAACGCCGTCGCGGGGAAGCATGTCGACCAGGCAGTGGCCGGTGAAGGCTGGGACACCCGAGGAGCGGACCAAGTTGACGGGGACGAGAGACGGCGTGAACGAAAGTGATATTGCGTGCACGCCGGCGAACTGGAGGTGGGTGTCGGCGGTCGGTTGGTTGTCGCTGGCGAAGGTAGAGAGGCCTTCGGTGCGAGGAACCGAGGGAAAGTTCGCCAAAGATCGGTTGGGAGGGCTGACGGGGCAGGATGGTGTATGTGCGCTGTGCAAAACGCATCCAGTTGTCGCGTCCCAGCAGGACAGGGTGTTGCATAGTGCCCGCTGGAACAATGCACGCCCAAACCGCGAGCTCAGCGGAAGGGGTGTCGTCATGCAGAAACTGGATGCTGAGCCTGACGGAGGTCGAGGTGAGGAGGGGGGCCGATTCGCCGACACCTCCCCAAGAACGAGAGGGCACGTGTCGTTGGCAGACGTCCAATCCGGTGTTGTTGTACTTCGTGCGGGCCCAAGCTTCAGTGGAGATACAATTCTGTGGGGAGCCTGTGTCCAGGAGGGATACTAGGCCGTAGCGGCTGGAGGCGGAGCGTCCGCTGTGTACTTTGATCCTGGTGGTGAAGGAGGCGTCATCGATGGTGGCAACGGCGTTCGAGAGGCCAGATCCATGTTCGGCGATAGGGGCCGGTGGGGTGTAATGGTAGAGACCAAAGGACATGCCGGAGTTGTTTCTGGAAGGAAGGGGGGCAGAAGTTGGTCCAGTACGGAGGTTCCTGTAGGGGGTGCCATGGTCGCGCTGATCTCGTGGATACCATTGACCGAGGACGAGACGCGATCGGGGCGGGATGGAGGGAGGAGGGGTGAAGCTAGCGGCGGATCTTCGTGAGGATGTCGCTCAAAAGGTTGAGTCCCCGCCATTAACTGCTGAGGTCGGAGGGCTTGCCATTCATCAGCCCTGAAGTCTATACCCCAGACGAAATCGTGCGGGCTGGCTTCGTCGAGGAACTTGTCGCCGATGTCCAGTAGTTGCTGGCGGAAGGGAGGGGTCGAAAACAACTCGGCGAGGTTGCCCTTGTAAACGACGTCATGGCAATGACGTTCCCAGAGCCCTTGGTTAAAGTTGGATGCGGATGCGGAACATCCGAGACATTTCCGCTGCGCAGGGTCCGAGGAGGCAATAATATCCCTGCGGGTGGCTGTATCGCCGAAAAGCTTGGCCTTCTCCGACATCATATATTGTTCGGCGCAGTTGCAGTGCTCGTTGTCGACTGTACAGGCCGAGGTGTACCACTGGAAAAATACCGAGGTGCAGTCCCAAAAGAAAAGTATTCGGGAGGTGTGCAGGGTCGGTGGCAGTGGGGGAGAGCAGAAGGGGGTGGTGTGACCCTGTGGAGTGTGATGTGGCATGGTCGGGGAGGTGGCGGTTTGAGCGGCTTCGGTTCCCTAGAGCGTCGGGGGAGTGATCGATGTTGTCGAGGTCTCCAGGGGTGTCCGTGGCGGTATGGTGGGCGTAACGGGAAACCTGGAGGTCCCTGCTAGACGCATTTTCTGTATGCGAGGAAGGAGGGACATACTCGAAAGAAGACGCCGTACCTTCAGTAGTCTGTGACCGGGGGGTAGGTGGCGGTGCAGGGGGCTCCTGGCGTGGTCTTATTGACGTGGTCGAGTCTTCCGCGGAAGAGTCCGCGGGTAAACTGTTCCTTGGGCCCAGGGAGAGTGGTATGGTCAATACAGGGCGGTCAGCTGGGTGTCCAGAATTGCTGGAGGTCGGGTTTTGTTCTGTTATTCCGCGGGGTCGGCGGACGTCGGTGGACGTGCGCCGAAAGGATCGTTGGGGCGAAGACGGAAACCATGCAGGGGTCGATTGCCCTGGAGTAGTGGCAGTGGAGCCGGGGAGGGAATGGATTCTGCTGTTAGCTGCTGTTGGCTTGTCTCCCACGAGATTGGCAAGATCCGCCGAAATTTCGCCAATGGCAGGCATGGCGCAGTGTCGTGCATCGAGGGGGAACGCTGACGGGAACGTCGTGGAAGAGCTCAACGTGCCCGCCCCCTCCTGCCCACACCTCAAACCAACCGCTGGAACAAGGGAGCCAACCCTTGGTCGAGTGGTTAATGTTGAAGGTGGGTCGGGGGGGGGTTGGGGGGGTGAAGAAGGTCGGGCGGGAAAGTGGAGTCGGAGACTCTTGGGAGATATTGCGCGCGAGCATCTTGAGAGGTAGCCGGCACGATCGCGTGTGGTGCTGCCGGTGAAGTCGCAACGTAGAATTCACCATCGATAGGTCAATTCGTGCGGAAGTTGCCTGGCTGACGCGAGTTCGCGTTGCCACCGTGCCGTGTGGGTCCGAGGCGCATGCTTGCGTTGTTCGGAGCGGCGGGAGGCTGGGTTGTGGAGCCTGCAACGGTGAGTGCTGTGAAAGGAGGTCCTTGAGCGGAGGGGGGGGTGAGTTGATATGACGAACTACCCTAGGAACTCTGGTTGTTGGGGTAATTGCTCCACTGGGAGCTGGCAGCCGTGTTCGAGCTGCCGCTAGAGTGGTGCCCCTTAGAGTTGGAGTGGTGCCGGTGGTTGTGCGACGTGCCGGAGGAGTGTTGTCCCTTCGAGTTGTGACTGTGGGAGTGGGTATTACGCTGCACCTGGCGTTCTTAATGCCCCCTCGGTATGAGAGCATACGCCGTTGCCTGCCTGGTAGTCTTACCTGCCCTGGGTGGTGTTGTCGTATCCTTCACTTGCCGGCGACGTGGCGCTATAGGTGTGTCCAAGCTGGCGTTGCGTGGACCTGGAAGAGCGTCCGCTGTTTTTAGGCTTGGAGCGACCAGCCGAACGGGGGGTTGGCTTGATCTTAGCGTTGTCGTTGTTGTTGCTGCTGCTGTTGTCATTCTTGTGATCGTCGGGGTCCCTGTCATTGAAGCGGTTCTTCCTAGGTGTGTGCCCGTCCGAACATCCTGCCGGCCTCCTCGATGCTCGCGCCCGGAATTGTTCGTATTGGTGGACAGATGGCCACACATGGTCAGGGTTGCGCAGGGTAAAACCACGCATAGTGTCCACAAGATGGAGGATGGCCCCCATTGCGGCGAGATCGCTGATACTACCCAACACGTCGAGAGCCTCTCGTAAGGTATGGTCCGGAAAATATTTCTGTGTGGCGTAGGCGGCCCTGACGACGGTGCTCCGTTCTTCGTCGTCCTTGATGCCCATGGCGGACACGAGCTGGCGGATCGAGGTGTGTACGAATACGAGATCTGCAAAGCCAAGCGTGAAGGGCGGGCTGGGCAGGGATGGTGTCGCTGCGGCCGAGGGCGGTGCGCAAGTGGGTGCGTTTTGAGCGACTCGGCGTGCCAGGGTGGTAGGGGGGGGAGTACCTGCTGCAGGGAGGTCAGCACGTTGTGCCATCAGTAGAGCTAGGCCGCTCTCTGCCTGGGCTGGCTTGGCGTCCAGTCTGGTCGCCTCGGCCCTGTCAAGGCACGTCAGTTGATCGTGGAGGCGTTCGAGGACGCGTTTCCTCTCCTCTACCTGGTTGTAGATATCATCCCGTGTCAATAGAGCCGTGGGGGTTGCGCCGTCGATGGTGGAGTCGGCAGGGCAGGGGGTGCTGTGGCAGCCCCAGCGGCTGGTACGTCTTCCGAGAGAGTCGGCTTCTCCTCATCGGAAGGCGGCTCAAAGTCCACGTACTCGCTCTCGTGTTTGGTCGCCATCTGCAGGGCCTAGCGGCGCGAGAGGGGGGGGGGAAGTTGGGTGTCGGGGTGAGACCTGCGGGTTCGTGCCATGTAACGCTGCGCACGAGGGTTGGGTAGGGGGGACGGCTGAGGGTAGGACCGGCTTCCTCCGAACGATTCATGTCCAGGGAGGAGGGGGCGGGGGGTGGTTTGACGCCTGGTCCTCGGACTTGGATATCTCCGTGTTCTTGCTTGGAATACGAGGGGTCACCCCTCTGTCAGCCCCCTGTCGCACGCGGTAATGCAGAGGCACTCCTCTCGCGAGGTGTGGTTGAGAGAGGCAGTGTAAAGATACTTTCCTGCGGAATTATAGATATATTTCCTCGTCGCGGGAGTACAGAGATACTTCCCGGCGGACCCGTATAGAGGAGTGGGGTACTCCTCGTTCGGGTAACGTGGCTCCGGGGTGTAGAGACACTCCGGCGGCTTGTTGTGGAATCCCGAAGAGTAGAACTTCCAGCGGCGCGAACTGACGAGGCGGTATCGTACTGGGTGTGTGGGGGGAATGGCCCGTGCCCGGGGTGGGGAGGGAGGGGAGATGTCGAAAGCCCGGGAGTAGATGGGGGGGTCGGGGTGCAATCAAGTAATCGGTAAGGGTCTGGGATAAGTGGGGCACGGGGAGGGAACGACCGCGTTGCGGATGGAAGGGGGTTCTTTATGGCCCAATCGTCGCGTAAACCTGCAAAGAGCCTCGTACGCTTAATACGCCACGCTTGTTTGAGCTACGAGTATTCTTGTAAGGCTTCCGTTATTTGCTGCTATACGCCCCCGACCTGATGCCGCGTTGGAATGACCCACACTGTATTGGGATCATGCTTGAGCAATATCTTGTTGAGTGCAGCAGCACTCCGAGTGCTGAACGCTTTGAGCGTCTACCTCAATCCACGAGTAGGTACATATTACGAGCGTTAAACAGAACCCACCCGGTAATTCAAAACAGAGTGCACCCCAGAAATACACCGTCATTTTCAGGTCCGGATTTTTTTTCGGAAACACCTCCGTTATGGTTTTGGCTATCGACAGGTACAAGAGGTACACATAGTTTCCGTGTTGTAAGGTCTGATTTTGTTTTGTTTTCGACTGGATATATCGGTAGTTCTAACCATCTCCCGAGCACCACGCTCCTCCCCCGAGAATTTCTACAATCTTCCATAACCTTCCGGTCTCCTTGGTGACGTTTGAAAACTACTTATACTGCATCCTACCTCTCTACTCCAGTGTGTGCGATACCAAATCTCCTCATTCCCTATCTATTCCGGACCAACATGGACCCACCACCACCCCTCGCGGTAAATCCCGGACCAACCAGGACCCAACCCCTCAACCGTCACAATGAACAGTGTGCTTCGCGTTCTCCTGCTTTAGCCATGAGTGGTATGGTTACGGTGAAGGACGTTGTTATTCTGTTCGATAGAATCGAAATAATGCCCGGAACGCATTTTTGCGGCCGGGGTCGTTGACGGCATTTCCACCGCCGCCACTGACCCCGACCCATTCAGTCAAACCGAATCCCTCGACGTTTGGTACGGCCACCTTACACGCCGAGACTAGGAGGACGTATCCTCTACGAGAGACGTCCACAGACGTCCACCTGGTGCGACTGCGATTTTTGTTTTTGGCGCCTGAGGGCAAGAGGTTTAATTTTTCCCAGCGGGGGATCGCAACAACGCCACAAGTACCGCGACGACTACCACAGAGTGTGTCGCCGCAACGACATCCATGAGGCCAGTGCCGCAATGGTTTCCACATACTATGCCACCGCGACTACAGCCCTTTGTGCCCCACCAGCTCGTGTACACGAGTTTGACCGCTTCTTGCACCCCTCCTCACCCCCCCATCTGAGTCACGACTACCGTCCCAACGGACACGTTGCTGCTCACATCCCATCCCCGGCTTTCATAGCCGCCCACCCCATGCGGCCGCGTCAATCACCACAACGGTTCAAAATCGCCTGTCTATCACTGCGCTCAACCCTTTGTGCCCAATCACCCCTGCTTTTATTTGCTGGTACTCGCTCACAACTGCATACGGCGCGCCCACAGTCTCGATCGGGCGGCACCCAAAGACAACCTGTCTGCGGTATAGTGTTTTTTGAGTTAATGGCCACGTCGTGTCTACCCAACTACGACTCATGCCACCATCGTTAGACTCTCCATCTGCGGTAATCTGCCTGTTCGGGTTCTCGTCCTCGAAACTTTGACCCACTTCCGTCGCTGACGTAGTTGTTTACACGACCATCGAGTCAAACCAATCCCCCTGCCGCGACCGCCGCCTTTCTACGCCACTACATGTTTGGCCTATCTCCTTGAAACTACGACCTACTCCCGCCGCTATTACAGTTGTCAAAACGGCCACAGAGCCGCTCACCAACTTTACCGCCGTATTGCCCTATACGCCCCAAGCCCCGCCACCCACCACCCGTGAACCCACGGCATAAAAACGCCGCACGCACCCCCCTCGCATCACCTACCGCTCGGGTCAAGACCGCCGTTCTTCTCCGACTACCACCTATACCATCGTCCTTCTCCGTCTACCACCTATATCACCGATATTGCCCGCAGTAGCAGCGACAGCGAAGTCGCCCAACCATGCAGACGCCATCCTCTCCGTAGTGGCCGCGACGACGGTCGCAAGTACCTCGAATTGTGACGCCCACGGCGCCTGCCTCTGCATCCCAAACCGCAACCAGGGGTGACTTGCAACCACCTCGTTTTGCGATACGGAACACAACCTGCGACGAGCATCACTCTCAACCACCTGGCCATCGAGTACCACTCCGCTGGTTTTCGGGCGTTTTTCCTGACTTCTGCATCGTGTCAGCGACACTCTCCTACTGTAGCAACACCGCTACACCTTTGGTGCGCTCAACCCAGAGTTGGACATACTCCAGGATGTTGGTTTTTACTTTCGGTATTTGCGGAAACGTGCGGACCATAAACCCGGCGTCATCACCCAGCAATAACCCGCGACAACCAGTGCCGCTCGGTAAAAATGCCGGGTGACAACTATCGTTTGGGTCGAAAGCGCCATGATCGCCTTTCTTTCTCGGGCAACTGCTGCGACAACGACCACAACATCGACAGCAGCAGCGTGACCGGCCGACAACCACTACGGCACGAAACCTTGAACGCTACACGCTCATCAACCGACACGGCACCACCAGCGCTAGGCCATCGGTCGATGGTCCAGCTTCACCTTTGCAAGGACTAGGTTCACACCCACCCCCGCCCTCCAAAAATCCACCCCCCCGCCCATCCCCATACATGTGAATCGCTTGTCCAAGACTGATCCCCTTGTTCTAGCGATGATCTTGAGGTGTGGGTGCGAGGAGGCCAAGACCCCGAGCCCAACCAGGATACTCCACTCGATTTCTTCCACCGATGAGCAACGCTACTTGCCGAAGACTACGGCTACCAGCAGTTCCGGACTACACGAAACTTCTGCTTCACATTCCGGGCCATCGTACCCTAAGCCCGTCTCCCCTTTTTATTGGCGGCTCCACCCGCGCTCGTCCCAGCACGCACGCCTTTTCAAGTGCCAGCGGTGGGCTCGCGAACGACGGGTTCCCACGCGGCCACGGTGTTGACAGCACCGCTGCCCCTGGGCCCAAGGGACAGTCCCGTCATAACGACGGAAGACTCGCGATCACAGTTGACCAGGAAATGCCCTGAGCTCCCTGCCTCGTCTTCGTCGCAACCCTCGTGCATTGCGTGGACACGGACCACAGGTACAGCATTTCCCAGCGAGTTATATCCTTCTCCTCCAACGCTTGGAGACAGGACTCCTAGGGTATATTCGTCCCGCTCCTTTGAACGCCACCCACGGAGACCCTCCCAGAGCCTCCGTGACACAATACCGAGACTCCCTTTGCGACCACGTGGATCCAGCCGGCTCTCTTCTCTAGATCAGCCAGCCACCTGCACCCTCGCCATCGCCACGCGACTCTCCTAAAGACAACCGCAACTGACCACTGCTTGGCGGCTCACCGCAGCCAGCCTACACCAAACTACCTTTTCTGGGATGTTCAACCTTTAGCAGTGCCACCTTTTTGGATTCTTCCCCTACGGTTTATTCTTATCACCAAGTGGAGTAGTTTCCGACATCGCCCGAGACCGATATTTTGAGCGACACCACGACCCCGAGGCTCACCCGGCTTCGAACGAGTATCGGAACCGTTCCTAGGACCAGCCATGGACATTGGTTCCGAGACCGACAAACGCCGGAGCTCCTCCTTTATTGCTTACCTGGGACAATGGTTCCGAGGCCGACATACGCCGCAATATATTCCCGTACCACCACCCAACGACCCTCGATACCTACAGCCCTCCCAGTTTGTATCTCTAGCTTCGGCAACGGTACATCCGAGACTGGCAATCCTATCCATAGGCAGAAGCAACAATCGATTTATTCGACTGGCAGCCGCCTTGCCCCCCTGACCCGCCGCTTTGGAAACGAGCCATCTCCTTTCGGTTTCGGCACTTCTCACCGAACCCTCCAACGACCGACCTCGTCCCGACCCTTTCCAGCGCGACAGAACAACTCTGCCGCGCCCTCCCCTCCAACGCGATCGGTTTCCACGGAGAACCTCTGTCTCGGCCCCTTTCATTGCCGCCGAGGCGCACCTGCCGAATCCCCCATGCCTTTCTTCACCCCGACGTGTACGAAAGAGACACCTTGCTCCGGTCTCCGCCGATCCCGCCCGTACCACGACCCACCACCTGCACGCTTCTGACCACACACGACCCAGCAGCTCTAGCCACTGTGCTGGGGGTCCCGTCTTTCACGCCGAAGGTCACCGCCTGGCGATGTTCCCTACGGACTCGAGGGTAGCAGCCATTTCCTCCATCTGGTTGGGTTGTCTTCCTCGAAATCGTCACCGATCTATCCCCGACACCGCCGACCATCTGGAGATAGCAGCCGCCCTTCTCCTCACGATCCGGTTAACTATCCCTTCGACAAACATTGGAGCCCCTACCGCCCCCTTCTCACGGCTACCCTGGCCCGAACCATCCCGTCTTTACCAGGCCATCAACGGTGCCTCCCTGCCAGCTATTCAGGTTACCCACCAGCGTACCCTGGCCAACGACGACGTTTCCGTCCTCCCCAACCACAACAAACCCACGATTTATCGCTCCCGACCCAGCTCTTTAGCTACCCCCCAAATAACCGGATCCAAACCACCAACGGCCCTTCAGCCTTCCTCGACGACACAACCACGAACGACCTTCCCAACCACGGTTCGCCCGCGCTTGCGCGCCAATGTTTCCGTCTACACCGCCTTTCTCATATCCACCTTGGTTCGCCACCACGGCGTTCTATTCTCCAGTGTTTTTTTTTCAATTGCGATACGTGTCCTTCTTTTCCAACAACCGACTACTTTTTTTTTTCGTTGCCAGTAAACACCGAACAGTTCCCCTCCAACCCAATCGTCTCGAATCCCCATCCGTTCCTGAAGACACGTCTGCGACACCAATACCGTCACTTGCTTTTGCCTCGACAACCCTGTAGGTTTACCACCTGAACCTAGGCATCCCCTACCCGTCCCTGAAGGCACGTCTGTGACGCCACTATCGCCACACCCCCCTACCCCAACATTTCTATAGGTTTACCATCTGAACCCGTGGTTTTGTTCCTTTCCGGCTATGACCTCTCCGAGGCGGGCATCGGCTTGGGTGGGCTCGTTCCCCAGTCCCTCCCAGCCCACCATCACAGCCCGTCGCTCCCATCGTCTGAGTTGGAGTTAATTGTTTTTCCGGCATGAGCGTTTCGAACCGAGTGTCGGCTTGGGTGGGCTCGCTCCCTCTCCTCTCCGTCCCACCTCTACTATCCCACCGTCCCCCTTTTTCAGAGTTTGTTATTTTTTTTCTTGGGCTCTTGAACCTCCCGAGCCTGGTACGTTTGGGACCTTTTTGAGCCAGAAATCGGGCTCTTCCACGGCCTCTTCACTGCCCACGTTGAAAGATTCGAGCATCCCATCCCGTGTATCGTTTTGGGTGGGCTAGCGTCCCCTCACTTGCGGCCCACCATCACCATCCGCCCCCATCCACCGGCGACGCGCAAACCGTGCACCTCCCGTGCTGGGCACCGACTTGGGTGGGCTCAACCCCCAATCCCTCCTACCCCATGCACCGCCAACTTTTGCTGACGACACTTTCCGCAACTCACAGTTGCGGACCATACCAAAACACCATCGACCCCTTCTCCGCCCCAAAACCTTCGTCGGGTCTACTTCGGCCAACGACATCGCCTCCAGTTCGCTAGCCAGCTCCGAGAAAAGCGCCGTGGACACTGGCGCTCCTCCTGGATCGGCTTTCAAGCCGTCCTTCGTTCTCCCCAGTGCCCACCATTGACGCATCCTTTTTAGGCCATCCTCGTCCTTCGTTCTCCCCAGCGCCCACCATTGACGCATCCCTTTTAGGCCATCCTCATCCTTCGTCGGGCCATTGTTTTCCCAGAGCCGTCATCGCTCCAACGCCGCCGCTGGAAACTGTGGACCCCCCTTCTGACTACGGGTTTTCTCGCCAGAACTTGTGACTACACTGCAAAGATCATCGAACCCCCCCCCCTGCCGAGCGAACCCCGCGACCAGAGCTTCGTCGTCGCCTGAGCTTCGCGACCAGAGCTCCATCTTCACTAGAGCTTCGTCTCCACCTGAGGTTTGCGGCCAGAGCTCCATCTTCAAAAGAGCTTCGTCGTCACCTGAGCTTCGCGACCAGAGCTCCACCTTCGCCAGAGTTCCACCTTTCACCAGAGCTTCGTCGTCACTCGAGCTTCGCTACCAGCTATCCACCATTTTCAGAGGTCCATCTTCACCAGAGCTTCGTCGTCACCTGCGCTTCGCGACCAGACCTCCTCCTGCACCGGAAATTCGTTGTCACCTGAGCTCCGCGACCAGAGCTCCACCCTCACCAGGACTCCACCTTTCGCCTGAGCTTCACCCTTTTCAGCACTCCAGAGCTCCACCTTCACCAAAGCTTTCTCGTCCCACCCGAGACTCGCGACCAAAGCCCCACCTTTCATCTGAGCTCCACCCCCATCTTCTGCGACTGCTACATTCGATGTCTTTCCCCTTCAAGCCACTACCAACGACAAGGTACCCTATTTTCTGGCCACTACCGCCGGCCCCGGCGTCGTTGCCTCCATCAGCTCCAACCATCTGGTCATTATTTCACCGACTTCTGCAGCCACCGCGCCCACGGGCCTGCCGCTTTAAACCGCTCCCAGCGGCAAGGCGCCCTCTTTCTGGCCATTTCCACCAACTCCGGCGTCATCGCACCGTCAGCGCCAACCAGTTGGGACATATTTCGCCGACTCCTGCAGCCATCCCGCCGGTAGGTCTGCTCCTTCAGTCCGCTACCAACCGCCCCCGACGTCACCGCCATCGTCGGCTACTTCGGGCCTTCTCCACCCCCTATTCCAGCAACTACGCCGTCATCTTCGCCGCGTAAAAAGCTAACTCCACCACCACGAGCACCGCAGGCATCCCCACTGGTCCACTTTAAAAGACCACTACAGCGTCAACGCTTGCGCCTACATGTACGCTGCGGAACACGCACATTTCACCACCGCGTACACGATCCGACACCTTTGTCAACCAACCATATCGGGCTACTACCGCCTCGTCTTCTTCCGTCACAGAGCTCCTACCGCATTGTCCGCGAACACGCCACCCGCACTGATTCGTGCTCGGAACTCTTCAACGCGTTTTACCGGACCATCATCCGTATCCAGCGCTCCTACCACATCTTCCGCCAACCCTACGACGTCACCGGCTCGCGATCGGAGCGCTGCAGCACACCCTAGTATGACCACCAGCCGCGTTTCATTGGATTTTTCTTCAGACCCTACACCATCCGGTTCCAGGATCAACCTACACCACCTACGGATCGGCGTGTCTGCAACGCCACGCGACAAGGATGTCTGCAGCCAGGGTATTATTGAATTGAGTCGCACTTACTCTTTTTTGTCTTTTTGCCTCTTCCCCTATAACCGTGCTGCTTGAGTTCCTTCTTGAGTTTCTTCATGGGATTTGTTTTGTGTGCATTGACTTATTAATTTTCTCTTTTGGGTTTGGTTTTGTTGTTCAGTTAGTTTCAAGATGCTTCTTTCCCTTGACTTTTCGAGTTGTCCCACTTTTGACCAGCACCTATGTTGGCGTGCTTGTGTCGGTGTGCTACCCTGGCCTTCCAGCCGCTGACTTAGCTCGCTCCATTTTCGTAACCAGGCCGAAAATTTGTGATGGTTCCGTTTTCCTGTTCCTGCCGGTTAAGATTGCCCCGTTGCCGAAACTTGGCCTCAAACCTGCCGTGTTTTCGTTTCTCCTCGTCGGTTTAGCATACCCTTGTTTCGCAGCCCGCCAAGCCGCTGTGGTATTTCTTTTGTTGGCCCTTCCCCTGCTTTCTGCACTACGTACGAAATAGGTGAATATTTGGGCGTCGTACATGTGTCCAAACCCGTTGCAGTGTGCCCGTCTTGGCTCTTCTTCTGCTGTTTGCACCACGTACGTCATAGGTGCTTATTGAGGCGTCGTAATTGTTTTCTTGCCGCTTTGGCATATTTCTGTCTTAGCCCTTCCTCAGTTTTTTGCACTACGTACGTCATAGGTGCTTATTGAGGCGTCGTGTTTGCTCTCTTACCACTGTGGTATATGTGCTCTGGCCCCTCCTCTGTTTTCTGCACTACGCACGCCGTAGGTGCTTATTGAGGCGTGTTGTCCACCTTGCGTCCGTCATATCGCCCTGCACAAGTCTCCTCTCCTCGGTTGGACATCCATGTGCTTTCGCGAATGTTTTCCCCGATTTTGCGTTAGCTTCCAATAAGAATGGCTCTATAATAGGCCACATTTTCAGAGTTTCACGACATCAACTTGTTGCTATTAATAGTATTTTCGGATCCGTCGTTTGTTCACGACCCCCCCCCCTCTAGGCTTCTTTATAGTATCAATCCCCGAAACCATGATAGTTTCGCTTGATTCTCATTAGCCTGAACTTTGCTTGCACGCTGCGCATGCGCCCCGCTAGCATTCTTGGAGTTGTGCGGCATTGCCCCCCCCTCTGTCCGGTGTATTATGGTATCAGCCCGCAACATCGCAACCGGTTCGTCTGATTCCTTCTCGGCCATTGTAACATTTTTTTCTGATTCCTTCTCATCCGAGATATCGTCTGCACCATGTGCGTGCTCCTTCGCAGAATTTCTGGGTCCTCCGTTGTGTTAAGACCCCGTTTTCGCCGTTCTCACGGTACAAGTTGGAAAAAAAAAATCGTGTTCGTTTTGTTTTTTTCTATCTTGGTGTTTCTCCCCCCTGCACTGAGTGGCCGGATGGGAACGCATATCCTCCCACCTAGCTGCAGTGTGTGCATGTTCGAAACGTATCCCCTCCTGCCTCTACAGTGCGTGCATTTCCGGAACGTATACCTTTCCGCTTTCGCTCTCATGCAACGCGGGTACTAGTTGTTTTTTCTTGTTATATCCGGACACGCTTGCTCCTTAGTGGTTATCGCTGTGCGCAGCTAACGACTGACCGTAGTAGCCTTCTCTCCTTTCTTCTGGGAGCATTTGTTCGTGAACGCCTAGTGCGCGTGTTAGCTTTGGACCCTACTGTCTCAAAGCAACTCTACATGGTAGGTATTGGTTTAGTCAGTGTTATCGCCTCGTGGCCCTCCGATATAGCCCCTCCAAGTCTGACTTTCGTTGTGGCTCCAAAACATGTTAACGTAGTATGCCTTTTGTCTTCTTTGCCGCATTCAAAGGATGTCATTTATTCGTTTTTCGGTGATCTTCGTAGTCGTTTCGATCTTTGCCTTGTGTCCAAGTTGTTCTACTTTCTACAGTACGAGTGTTCGTCTTTGTGGTTTTGTTTCCGCCTTCTACCGCCGATGTAGCCTGCCCACGTTTCGTGCATATACCGACGAACCATGGCGTTTCCGAACCATGTCGAGCTTTTCAATCGTCTCATTTCCACCTCGCCCTATGCATTTGATGACAACATGGATGCTTCCCGCGTCATTTCTCTTCGTTTTCGCGAGGCATCACCTCCATTTTTTTTTGTTGTTGGACTTTCGTTGCCCCTTGTCGTACTTCCCTTTTGTTGTTGGACCTTTCTTGCTTCTTGGCGTTCTTCTTCCCACGACTAACTTCTCTGCGCTTTAGCCCCAGCCACTTAGTATTGCGGCATTCCAGCTATTGCTACCGCGTATAGTCCCACATTGTCGACCATTGGCTTCACGTTGAGAGCCCCCCTTTAGCCCCACGTTAGCGGTCCCGTGCTGACTCTCCAGCTCATCTGTCGGTTTTCTTTGGCCTTTTGTTTGGCTGCACCTGCCCCCAAGAGCTCTTTGCTGTCGGGCTCCGTTCTAGCTTGGTAGCCAGCGGATCTATTCCCCTGCACCACTTTTTCTTACCTTTTTTTCTCGGCACCCCGGCCCCTACGGTCCAGCGACACTGACCCCCGTCCTGGCTTTGCAGCTAACAGGTCTTGTTTCTCTCGACTACTTTTTCTTGTTTCTTTTCGGCATTCCTGCCTGTAGGGTTCAACGACACCGGCCTTGATCGTGGCTTTACAGCCCGTCCTGACTGTGCAGTTCACAGGGCGTACCCTCTTGGCCCCCGCTTTCTCTTGCCTTGTTGGCGTACCTATCGCATGGGTCCCACGCTTTGACCCCAGTTTGGCTTCGTAGCCCATAAAATAGGTCGTTTCCTGTCGACCCCCTTTCATGCTATGTTTTCGGCGAAATAGATTTCGGAGGAATGCCTTCGATACGTACCTAGTGTTGCTCGTTTTCTTAAAAGCTAGCCTTGCAAGGTCCCTTGCTATGGACCGTCCTTTTTTATAGGCTGCAGTACGTTATGAAACGATTTGTCTACTTTCTGTTTTCCCCCTACTTTTTCTCGGTTACCTTTTTAGGGTTGCTCCACGTTAGCGACCCCGTGTTTCCGACGTATAGTACCTAGCTGCGGCTTTCTTCATATTGTCTTCTCTGTCGCCTTCATTTTTTTCTGGAGCTAGACACTTCCAGCGCTGTTTCGAGCTGAACGAGTATCTTCTTGCTGACCCCATTTTTGGCTTGCTTTGTTATGGTCGAACAGCCTCGCTACGTTTGCTGACATTGTTTCCGGTGTTAGTTAGCCTCACAAACAAAGGTGTCATTCGTATGCCGACTCTCTTTCCGGCTTCTGGTAGTACCTTCCGTCCTTCTGTGTCTGTGTTTCAGTTTCGTCCTTTTTTGCGTATTTCTTTGGCTAGGTGACCTCACCACTTATTTCTTCACGTTTTCCTGGTACTGTACCCAGATAGCTTCTAAGGGTACTCCACTGTTGCCCCCCGGTTGAGCTTTCCGGCGTATCACACACACGCCTCCAGTACCACCATTTTGGTGTTGTCTGTGTCACTGTTTTTGGGTATTGTCTTTCGCCGCGTTTTCGCGATTTGTTTTGGTAGAGCCTCGGTTTCCCGTTCTACAGTTTGGCCAAGGGCCTTATGCCAGCCTCCTAGGTCCCACATTTCGGTCCCTGCTTCCATTGCACCTCAGCGTACTGGTTCCAAATAGTTTGCCCTTCGACCAATGGTCCCACGTAAGCCTTCCAGGTCCAACCTTACGGACCCTGACATTGTTTTAATGCAGTGTTTTGTTTCTCTCGTTTCAGGCTCTTTCTCTTCTTCTGCCTTTCGACCAATGCCCCGACGCTTGCTAGCGTACATCTCCGCGTCTTCTTGGTTGTTTTTCTTTCACCGTCCAACCGATGGCCCCACGTCAGCTTTTCCATGTCCAACGTGGCGGACTCTGACGTTCTTTTAGGCGGTCTTGCTTTCTCTCTTGTATTTCGGCAAATGGCTCGACCGCCCGCCCCTTCGGCACTACGTATCAGGCCGTAAATTTCTCTGGCCGTCACAGCGTGACACGTGTTCCCTTCTTCCCTTCTTCTGACATTGTTTCCGCGTCTATGCCTTCCCCTCTTGTTTCCCTTCGCATCCTTGCGCTCAGCGGTCTCGCCCTTCGTGTTTTCGTGGTCCGATTGCTACTGGTATACCGTAGGTGCATACCCTTCTCGAGCTCTCACGGTTGTGAGCTCCACCATAGGTTTGTACATCT
Source organism: Undaria pinnatifida (assembly GCA_012845835.1). Lineage (NCBI taxonomy): Eukaryota > Phaeophyceae > Laminariales > Alariaceae > Undaria > Undaria pinnatifida. Next base: position 12,736,862 of record JABAKD010000009.1, on the reverse strand, counting down.
TGCAATGAGGCGTTTTAGCCTCATTACTACGAGGTGTGTGAGGGAATCTATAGTCATATTTTCGTTTGTTTCGAACACCCGCATCTTCGATCCCCTTCGCAATTCTAGATGTTTTGTTGACATCCTTTGATTGCCAGGTGATCTGCATCTACGACTATTCAGGGTGGGCAGGGCGGGCAGGGTGGGGTAAATTTAATGAGTGCTCTCTGTAGAAGGATGGTTGATAAATTCTACGTGAAACCGTGTCATGTCATGGTAGAGGTGAAACCACGTGATATTAGATGCCACACTCACGTCAAGGCCATTATAGATAGATGGACGATAATGTAGGTGACGATGATGGGAAAAGCAGGGCGCCCCTAATCTCATTACCCTGCCCTACTCTGCCCTATCCTGCACTACCGTGCCCTATATCCTGACTAGCACTCTGTTGTGTCTGTCTTTAGGTATACTATGTAGGGAAATAATGCCTACATTGTATTGTTTCCCATAAGAAGTTGTATCAAAAGAAGTACGTATTGTTTCCCGTCAGATAAAAAGTTTTATATCAACAGCAGTGGTTTAGCCAGCGAGCCACGAGGAGAAACCAACCAAAGACACCGGAACCCATGAGAGGCAAGCTTCCCAACACCGACCCACCACGCATCCCTCACTCGGAGTACTGTCACGTTTTCGCCCGCCGCGTGCTCATGCGGGTGGCATTCTGTAATTTATCACAAGGGTATTGCAATGTGTATCTAATAATTATCTCTATTGCTGTGTCTCGTCGTTTGCGCCGCAGAGCTCGTCTCTCTAAGAGGCATCGGCACGCAGACTCTGTCTGGTTGTTGTGCCGTGGATGTTGTATGTAGATGCCACATGGATGAGTGGCATGATCAAGAACAACACAACACATCAATGTTAACTCATTCGTTCATCTTTCTACTTTGGGAAAAAATTGTACCAGCTCTCCTCACGATCTATCTGGTGGTTGGTGCGGATCTTTGGGGCGGTAGGCTGCTCGCGTTTGCGAGCTAGGAAGAACTTCCTGGATCAAGTTACAGGCGTTTGCCCAAACCAACACCCAACCACAACCCTATAACCCTAAGGCTCCTAACCTCAACCCGGACCCGAAAAACGGGCCAGAAACGGGCGAGAAACGTTGGCGGAGCAAAAATATCAGCGGCCCTTTTTGCGATGTTCTCACCCCACAAATCATACCAGATAAAAAAAAACCAAATATATTTCGATGCTTGCTTGTGAGGTGGTCCGATCATTTTTTTTCAACAGTTTTTCCAGAACGCGCGGCGAAGCCACGCTCGGGTCGGAGGCTTAGCCTGGGTTAGGGTTGTAGTTAGGGATAGGTTTAGGGTTAGGGATGGGGTGGGTCGACGCCCTCTTCTCGCGATTTGACAAAAAAAAAGCACAAAAACACAAAAAAAACAGCTTAAATTAAAGCTGTATAATAATAAGGTGAACTATAGTTGGTACTTTTTTAGATCTGGTGGTACGATTTGTGGGACAAAAAAACCGGTCGTTGTTGTTTGTTGTTTGTTGTTGTTGACCGCTTTAGAGCCCCCGAACCCCTCCCTATACTAATTCCAAGTAATTTTGTCCTCAAAAGGGTTCCAGCTGTAAAGGGGAGTTGTAAATAGGAGAACTGAAAGGGACAGCTCACGCTATCCCTACAGTGGGATCCGAAGGGTGCGCCACCTAGCGTTGGGTTGCGAAAGCAACTGAGAGTTAAATCGACACACGACGCGTATGAATATACGTGGAAATGTGGTGAGCTTTATTTTTTCCCCACCCGCTGGAGGATCCGCCGGAGGATGAAAAAAAAAAAAAAATCTCACATTAACTCGCATAATCAAGTCCGTGGTCACAGGACAGGCTCCAGTCACTCTGGAGCTGAGGAATAGCCCAGAGAAAAATACAAACAAACCGAAGGTGGTACACGCATATATCACAGCTGACGCAATTCTTGCCTCCACCAGAAACATATAAAAGTGAAATCGGGCGTCAGCCTACGATGTGCCAGGTCCATACTGGTGTGCATACGTCTCACTACTCGCGCATGAGAAAACCGACTATACCGCTTGCCACCCAAGAAAGGCTACCACATTTGTATTGCACGTTGTACCTGTCACTACGCATACGTACGACAGACGCAAGTCAATTGGAAAAAAATGAACAAGGAGAAGAACAGAGATAAAGGAAATGAAAGAAAAGACAAGAAAGCGAAAAAACGAAAAAGGAAAGGAAAGAAAAGAAAAGACAAGAAGACAAGAAACGCAAGACATTACAAGAAGACAAGAAGAGAAGAAAGCAAGGAAAGGAAAAGAGAAAAAAACCCCATGATATTAGCAGACCCTAGGAACTGACTAAAGACGGCATTGGGCTCATAGAGGGCATCATCAATGGCACCCACTGGGGAGAGAACGCAACGTGGCGAAGAAGTCAGGGCGGTAAAAAAGGCGCCTCGATAAGCTGGATCACGAAGAGGCGCCGAATTTTCTCGAATTAATTTCTTTGGGCACGATTCGTTTTCCAAAAACTTGGACCGTGCTGGATTCCGTCTTCACCCTTCTGCTGTTTGGTACAGAAAGAACCAGTCAATTATTGTGCTGTACACAGCAGCATGATACGAAGCTGCCACTGACCAGTCTACGATCACTTCTGGATAATTATTTTCTATTTTTTGGTAAATATTTGGGCACTTTTCGGCAAGAAAGCTGGCAAAAAAATATATAAAAAAGCTATTTTTTAAAAAATGTGTGATGGGTGGGCGGCCCTGAAGAAATGAAAACTGAAAACGAGCGAAAAAACAGCACAACTACCTTGGGTACCAAGAATACCGTGCACTGGCACTCACTGCTGACTACAAGGTACTCCTTGTACTGAACACCGGTAATGTACCTGGTATCATACCAGAAATCACGCGTAAGGCACGAGCACCGCTTCAAGATAGACACAACACAGCAAGCAGCAGCAACTGCAGCGGGGGCAGCAGCAGCAGCAGCAGCAGCGCCAGCAGCAACTAACTGCAGCGGGGGCAGCAGCAGCAGCAGCAGCGCCACACCAGATACCTCGTTGATTGGTGTTGCCCCAGATGGTGGATCGCTGGTGGCGCAACTCTTCGGAGGAGGAGCTTGTGCCGCTGACCACTCGGTGTGGCGATCACGGGAGATTGGACCTACAAACGCGCAGCAGCAGTAGCACAAATAGTAGCAGATGCAATGCAGGCCACGGCATGGCTGGTGTGCGAGTAGCGGGAGCAATGATGTTTGCCCTCGTGCTGACTGGGCTTGCCGGCATTTTCAGCTCGATCGAGGAGAACGTCAGCATGCCAAGACCTGCTGCGTCGATGACAGCGCTCGATCAGGACGAGACGAGGACAGCGGCGGCGGCGGTGGGCAGCGACGACATATCAGGTAATACACACAAGTTTCCAAGTTAATTAGTAGGCACCATACCAACCCTCGCTCGAGCTGTGTCAGATTTTGATGCACTTGGATCTACATACAGGTACTGCATGCTGTACTCTGGTGTGATGACTTGAAGAGTATTTACCCGCGCGTTCCTTGCGGTTGGCATTGCATATCCAAATCGCCTTGCTGTATTTGCAACGTCCATCTTTGCCTCGTAGTTTGTGACCACAGAGCTCGTCTCTCTATGATGCACCAGCACGGACACTGGCTGTGCGGAACGAATTTCCACCCATCTACACCCAGCACAACTTGAAACTTTCACACCCCAGATGGATTATCTCACCGTAGCTCGAGCTAGCTTTTTTCGACTGGATAGTTCACCGGTGAGCTACGTGAGCTACACATGAGTTGCACATGCTTTCCTGGCTTGAGATTGTTCGTTAGCTCCAAGCGGGGTAGGTTTCAAGTCATAGTATGACGTCGCCCAACCACTGGGTAGAAGCAAGTCGAGCAGAGAACTCATGCGTGGGACCTCCGAGAAGAGAACTCGTGCGTAAGACCTCCGAGAAAGTGAGCTCCTGAGCGAGAGCGCACAGCAGTCTACCATCAAGAACACCAACCAGGTGCTACTAGGCACCCAATATTAGTCCAGAAGCCCGAACCGGCACGAAAATGATACGTCACTCACACACTGAAAATCCCAAATCAACACCCTCCCGGATTCTTCTCAAGACAGTGACGAATCAACAATTGGCTCAATTCCATCACCTAAGGCCATTTCTTATGCAGTCGGATTCCCCCAGTCGAAAACGGCCCTTTTCGAGTGGTGAGTTGATTTTATAGTTTTTGTGCTCTTCCTAGAGGCGGTTGGTGTGAGGGAGTACTGCTGTACAGTAGGCGAAATCGGTTGGCAGCTCTGTGCTCGCGCTGTCTCCGCGAGCAACGGCTCGACGAACCTTGGTCCCAGCGAGTTGGTGGCTTTGGGCTTAGCCGAAAGCCGCCAAAGCTACGTTCGTGGAGTTGCACTCAGCCGAGAGCCGCCAAAGCTACAGCAGGCGCAGCCGTTGTTGGCAGCATGGGATCGAGACCGCACGCTGCTGCCGTCGTGTGATACACGCTGCTGGCGAGCGGAACTAGGAATGCGCTACGCTGGCTTGCTGCGAGAAGCAACAGCAGGGATAGCCAAGCCAGCGTCAGCGCCTTGTATGATGCTGCAGTGTGGTACCTCGTATGGGTGAGTGGCCGTGTGGGTGTGTGTTTGGTGGTGGGATGGGCGATGCGATCGGTTCAAAAAACACGTGTAAAACTTTTTCGACTGAGATTTTCGACTGGAGGATCAAGTCGAAAAAGTCGAGTTTTTCGACTGGATCCGCCAGTCGGAATTCTCAGTCGAAAAAAGTTGAGTTGAAAAAGCCCTTTTTCGGCTGCGTAAGAAAGCCCGATTTTGGCTTCAGTCGAAAAAGGTCGTTTTCGACTGACAAATCCGACTGCATAAGAAATGGCGTAGAACAACAAAAATGGCAAGAGGAAACTTATCCCCATGAGTAAAAACCTCTCCCATACTCTCACTTACAACCATTGTAATCACAAAAAGAGATTACAACAGCCGCGCCATCAGGGCAAAAATTAATGCGACATATATAATGCCAGAGATCGCAAGATCACCCGGCCAAAGGTCTTCCGTTGTCTCCTATTACCGCCATAAATACACAGATCATATCGGTAAAACAATAGACTTACATAAGCCTAAAGTTTTGTCCGCAAAAAAGAATTTATCCGACGCGAAAATTAGCCTAAGCCCTCCCCGATACAAAAAGTATCTGACCGTCCACAAGCCACCCCGTTTTTCATTGCAAAACAAATGCAAAAACTTGCTTGAGAATTAAATCGAATTCTCAAAATATCTCATCCTTCTAATTCCCAAGCAAGATTAAAACCACTCATCAAGTTCGGAAAATCAACATAAGTAATCCAATGATTAATTGTGACTTTGCATCCCCTCTCTCATTGAGACCAGTATGTCATGTATTGTACGGTCACATGGATGCCCCATCCCATCTTATCAACACACGTAGGCAACCACAAACAAGAGACACCAGCAAAACTTATAAGCCAGTGTAACCAATCCTCGCCAACAAGCGTAATTTCCCGAAATATTGGTGATTCGCAAACCATCATAAAACCGAAAATACTCTCCTTTTGGCTTTTGCTTGCTATAGCTCCAAAAAGAAAAAAAAAATCGAATAAAGAAACAACTAAAATGCCGCCACTGTCGATACGAACAGCTAAAGCCCTCTCAGCCACGCAAACTATTCGACCATCGCGAAAACATTTCGTGCTTCACTCCTCCTTTGCGAACAAGCATTCGCAATGATACTGTTGGTAAAGCAACCAATCAATCATGAATATGCCGACTTCTATTTTGCAATCAGTCAGAAAACTACTGCGAAAACAAAATATACCCGCAAAATTGAATACATCAGTGCCAACATCAATACCATACATCAGCGGTACACCTCTCAATATGATGCACCGACGTACCCTTTTCTCCAAATCGTTTTTGTACGTATACCAGCTCCACCAGTTCCCTTCTGGTCCTGTCTACACCAGAAAAATACTACCAGGTACAAGTTTTTCGGAGTTACAAAGACTGTTTGATTTTAACATGAAAAACACACCTTCAAATTTACGAGGCGTTATCGTATGTGTATCAGCTCCACCAGTTTCCTGCCTTCCCCACCAAGCTTCGATGAAAGCACGGCCCTGTTCCAATACTGCTGACCCGTAGACCCCTCATGAGGCTGAACCGAATTGGTTCGCTCTAGAGTGTTCGTTAGCTCCAAGCAGCTCCAAGCAGGGTAGGTTTCAAGTCATAGTATGACGTCGCCCAACCACAGGGTAGAGGCAAGTCCAGCACAGATTTCATGCGTGAGACCTCCGAGAAGAGAACTCGTGCGTAAGACCTCCGACAAGAGTGAGCTCCCGAGCGAGAGCGCACAGCAGTCTACCATCAAGAACGCCAACCAGGTACTACTAGGCACCCAATAATAGTCCAGAAGCCCAAACCGGCACGAAAATGACACGTCACTGTCATACTGAAAATCCCAAATCAACAGAGATATGGGAGGGTAGCTCATCTGCACGTGCTTTCAAAGCTTGATCTATAGACGATGGCTCACTCGCACATGTTCGCAAGGTTATGTTCTGTAGGATTTGTAGATATTCCGGGTAAGGGTAAGGGAGTTTCGGGTACGGGTATGGAAGTGTTACAAAACTCACAGAAGTTCCGGGTATTGTGGTACAGGCATACATAACTCACAGAAGTTCCGGGCGGGTACAAAACATGCTTTAACCGTAACCCGGGTATTGTGGCACGGGACCTACAGAACTCACAGAAGTTCCGGATACGGGTATGAAATAACAACAGAACCTTACCAAAAGTTCCGGGTACGGGTATGAATGTCTTACAGAACTTCCAGAAGTTCCGGGTATTGTGGCACGGGCGTACGGAACTTACAGAACTCCCGGGCAGGTACAAAATGCTGCACCCGTACCCCGGGTCTTTGTGGCACCGGATTACAGAAGTTACAGAAGTTCCGGGTACGAGTATGAGTGTCCTACAGAACGTACAGAAGCTCCTTGTATGGTAATACCCGGGGTAAATACCCCAGGTATGATTCTGTTTGTACCCTATGGACAGAATGCAAATAAAAACTTCGGGTACGGGTATAAATGTCATATAGAACTCACAGACGTTCCGGGTACGGGTAGGGTTGTACAGAGCGCGCAGAAGTTCCGGGTACGTGTAATACCCGGGTAAACTCCCGGCTCAAAGAGGCGAAAAAACAACAAGTTGACTAGTAAAAAAAGACACAGTTGTCAACGCATTTCCAATACAAGTACTGTTAAGGGGGAATTGGAGGCCTATTTTGACCCAAAAAAGCGGTAGGCTGTTCGGATAGACCAGCCAAAAAAGATTAAAAGTTCTGAAAAAGTAAAACTACCCCCATACCCCTTACTAATTGGTTTTAGTGTAGGTGCACAGAGAACTTGTATGTGATATATATCGGAGGCGGAGATGATTTCGATCTTGACGTCATACAGACACCTCACACAGGCACATGCCGTTCGGATGACGTGCTTTTTGTAGCACAGGAGTACAAATTCACGTTTTTACAGACGGAAAGGTGCGGAGAAACATGTTTTTTCCTGTGGTTCTGCCTCTTGCTCTTATGGCGTGCTTGAGTAGTGCAGAAACACGTAGTCATACTCTGCATTGGGATGTGCAGCATACAGCAAAATAAACCCCGCTCGAATCGACGTAGTATACAGCAAAATAAACCCCGCTCGAATCGACGTAGTATCCGTAGAGAACGATCTGGCGGAAAATCGCCCCTTCAGTCATTTTTTGGGGGACCACGACAATCGATTCGTAATGGGCAATTCGAAAAAAACAGAAGGAACCTCGACCAAGGGCAAACAAACGGAAAAAAATTGTCCGAATGAACCGGGAGTGGTTGACAATGACTCGTATCATGCGAGTAAGAGTGCGCGAGTACAGACATAGACAAGCTTGGAGCATGACCCCAGGTGCGTGCCGCTTGAGGTGTGACCTCGTTTCGACCACATCGGCTCGCTGAGAATTTTGTGACCGGAACGGGTCCTTTCAAACCACGTGCTCTGTTAAAACGGTGGTACATGCTCGTGGTTGTGGTCGACCTGCTCGTTCTGTGGATTCCTGGAAGCTAGTGTTTCCTTATTATCAGTTTCCTGAGACAGAGACTTCCATTGCGAGGCATCCTCCTTGTCAGCAAGTGCCCTAACAAATGCTCATAAGAGTGCACTCAAACGTTGCTACTCTCGTCACCGTCGGTATCCCTATTGTTCCCAACCGTAGGCAATACCCTTTTGCTACCCTTCGCGTTCGAGTTTTGCTTTGTTGCCGCAGCACAACATGTGCATCACAATGTTTTAAGACGTAACTCGTATTTTGTGACGGAGCGCTCGTATGCTGTGGCCATATTCAATCCCCACAAGTGTTTCGTCTCCGCTTTTTGACGTCGCAGGACGTGATGTTTTCGGGAGGCGCGATGTGTAGACCGTTTTTGGTTGTATACGCGGCAATCAATGCATGACACTGCTGTGGTACCTCGTCTGCGCAATACTCGAGATGTGATTCGGGCCCATATCCCCTCAGGCGCACATGCGGTATTTAAAGCTATGCAGACTTTTTCTATCCGGTCCGGATTTGTTATCGACCACGCTGTCAACGACAAGTATGGTTCAATTTTTGGTTCAGCTTGATCTGGATGGTCCAGCGCGGGTACGGGAATTTGTCTCAGAAAAACTCTGCCAGCTTGTCACATTGAGGTGCTGAGGGTGTTTCCCGCGGTTGGTAAGGTTTTAGTTAAACGAGGTGTACGGATATTTCACGTTTTTTCTTCATACGTCTTACTCGGTACACCACTGGTGACAGATGTGAGCAAATTACGTGTGGACCCCTCCACGGTAAGCAGCAGCTTGGGGTTTGGTCCATTTGAATCCTGGCATGGTCTACATACTAGAACTTGTTGGTCAGAATGACACACCTCTAGAAATAGACGCGGTCGGAGTATCACACACAGCTTGCAAAGATGAGTTTCGTCAAAATCTTCGATCATACATCTATAGTTTATTCGAGCGAAGCGAGTTTCTCATCTACACCTGGGCCTCGCAATATAGGCTCCCATGAGAAAAAAATAGTTAGCGTGCGTGTCTTCGACTAAACTTGATTTTAGTGTGGGATCATTTGATTTTAGACTGCAGATGTAGGCAGACCACCACGGAGCAACAAAACACACAAAATGGTTTGCACGTGCGTGTGTTCGACTAAACTTGATTCTAGTGTGGGGTCATTTGATTTTAGACTACAGGTGTAGGCAGACCACCACGGAGCAACAAAACACATACAGCAGACCACACGGGCAAAAACAGCAGCGCACACCGATCACACAGCCGGCACACAGCGCTCACACAGCGGGAAGCACACAGACAACGGGCGCAGAGGGCGACAATAGTGGCCAGCGGACAGCGGACATGGAGAGTGTGTGCCCGCTAGGGGTGTGTCCGCTGAGTGTATCTACTGCTGTCTCGTGGTGAGAGTAGATCATCATGGAGAGACGTCCGTTGGGGGCGATTGACCCAAACTCGGTCCGTGCGCCAACGCCAGAAGGGCGACAGCAGACACGGCGGAGGGGCTTGAGAGGGACCTCCACCTAGCTAAGGGAGCCAAGGTCATGCTCACGATGAACCTGTACCAACAAGGTGGACTCGTGAACGGCATTCGAGGCCAAGTCGTCGAGTTGGTGTTTGCAGACGACGCGCCCCCGCCGAACCTCCCCCTTTATGTGTCGTCAAGTTTAGAGGGTACACAGGGGGGGAATGGTCGTCTCATAAGAGATATAGAGGAAGTGTGCCGATTTCTCCCGTAGACACTACTTGGCAGGACGGGGGAGCGCAGGTCAGGACGCAACTGCCGTTGAGGCTCTGCTGGGCCAAACGTCACATCGGCTCTATTCCACATGTGGTGCCCCTCGCAATCACACGAACCAATGGCCCGTGGGCGCACACGTCTGACGACAGTTACATCTATCAGCTGTCGCTCGTTTTAGCGACAGCTATTGAATCTTTCCATTTTTCTTTTATTGTATGACATCGGGATATTTTGGGTTCTCAAGTGTGTGTTGTCTTCACATAATACCATTTTTTCTACCCAGTGACATCAGTACACCCAGTGTCCGTGCCAGGCTTTGGTTTCTTGCGCCGGCAGAATTTCTGGCATATTTTGCCTTTTTGACCCCCAGGTAGCTGACCAGTATAATGTGATATTGCGAGCATGTTCAGGCCTGACATTAGCATAATTTTCGGCTATTAATAGGCGATCTCAGCAGGTGGTTCATTTGATTTTTTATTTGATCAAATAAACACAAAAGTTCGACTTCAATTGGATTCGAACCCCAGAATCAACTCTTCAACGACCAATACCACGCCCCTCCCCCCTCCCCCCCCCCCCCCCAACCCCTTCCCCGTCATCCTTTCCCCCCTCTTCCCCCTCTCCGCTCCCCCCCACCCCCCCCCTCCTTCTTCCCGCTCCCCGCCCTTTTCTGGATCACCTGTTTGACACCGGCATCGAAAGGCACCACTAAGCAAGGTTTAACTGTGGTGGCGAAGAAAGAGGAGGCTGCCGGTGAGAGAAGTGATGCCGCCCCCGCCACCAGCGCTGACTCGGGGTTGTCGACGAGCTCGAAGGAGGCAACACCCAAGCCCAATGTGTTTTTCATCATGATCGATGACCTGGGCTGGGATGACATTGGTTACCAGAGCATCGATTTGGTGGGCGTGACGCCTAACATGGACAAGCTGGCAGCCGGCGGCGTGAAGGTGAAACTGTTAATAGTGCTCAACCGATACAATTGATACTACGCGTGCAGCCTAGGCAGGTGTTTGTTTTTCGGGGACGCCCTGCTTGGGATGAGGAAGTTGTGTAGGTCGAGTTTGTAATGGCAACAAAAGCTGCAAGGGTATGTTTGTGGGGTAAGTTATACCGGGTGTACTCTAAGGGCATCCGGGTACTTACCCGAGTATACACGAACAAGCTGGTTGCCGATGAGGTAAGGGTGAAGGTGACCAAGGCTACGTGACGGGGGAGTCTCCCCTTTCCACCACTGGATTGAAGCCACTCGCACGAGTCACTCAGCACCTCGCTGGAGAAAATACATCAGGCCATGTGCTCGGCGCAGCGTAGCTGACCATTCCCTTGCGGATTCCTATCGCAAACTGTTAAACCGCACGAACGCGGAAGACCGCAAAGGGAGAGGAGGGTTACACGCGCAAGTGACCCCGAGCCCCTGCAAGAAAACGCCCCAAAAGTGACCTCCCCGACGGTAGCCTTGGTCAGGTGAAACCGTTAATGCCACAGTAGTCAGTCGATACTATCGGTATTGCAAGTTAAAGCCTACTGCAGTCACGTGTTTGCCGTTTTGAGGACACCCTGTTTGGGGCTGGAACTTGTGAAGGTCGAGTTTGTACTATTTATCAGTAACAAAAGCTGCAATGGCGTGCTCAGTAGGATACGGTATGTTGATTTGGGATTTTCAGTATGACAGTTACGTATCAGTTTCGTGCCGGTTCGGGCTTCTGGACTATTATTGGGTGCCTAGTAGTACCTGGTTGGCGTTCTTGATGGCATACTGCTGTGCGCTCTCGCTCGGGAGCTCACTCTTGTCGGAGGTCTTACGCTCGAGTTCTCTTCTCAGAGGTCTCACGCATGAATTCTGTGCTCGACTTGCCTCTACCCTGTGGTTGGGAGACGTAATACAATGACTTGAAACCTGCCCCGCTTGGAGCTAACGAACACGGTATACCAGGTACGTGGTATGCTCTTAAGGGTACGCGGATGCTTACCCGGGTATGGCATGCACACGGTGGTTGCCGGTGGGGTGAAGGTGAAAGTGGAAGTGTTAGTGCTGTTTGGTCGATGCAAACGATGCTGCAAGCGAGGTAGCCATGTTTTTGGGTACTTTTTACAACTGTTTTTTACTTTTGCGTTGGAGTAGTCCGATTTTCGTAGTATTCACTGTAGAAATTGAAAGTGTTGGTCGATATCGGAAACAGATAGGTTGAGTAACCCCCCAGTCCCTGGTCCATGAAAACTCGGCGTGCTCCGTCCCGCCATTGCAGGCATGTCCGGGTCTATGGTCATATAATCATACCATTACGGCCACGCATGAAATGAGTGAACCCCCCCCCCCCATTGTTGTCTCTGCAGTGGCCACGCCAGAAAACAAAGTATAACTCATTGGCGTTGTCGTCAATAAGCAAGAAAGTAGGCACAAGGTGCCAAAGTCCGTCGTACAAGCGGTTCTTGGAAGGATGCAGTTCACCCTTCATGCGACTCGCCGAACACCTCACGGCGCTTCGCGCTTGGTGCAAGCAATGTCTGCCTGGTTGGTGAAAACCCGACGTGCTTCGTCCCGGCATAGTAGGGATGCGAGGGTCTATGGCCATACAGCTACGGCCGTGCACATTGAGAGTACCCCCCCCCCCCCCCCCCCCCCCATCTCTCCGGCCTCCTCTCATGTATTTTCTCCTGCTGTGCCTGCCGCACTCCCCCCCCCCCCGCCTCTCCGGCCTCCTCTCATGTATTTTCTCTTGCTCTGCCTGCCGCACTCGTCGGAACCGCACTCCTTTTTTGTATTCATATCCCGACAGTTGACACAGTACTACAGCATGTCCATCTGCACGCCTGCCCGAGCGAGTCTCATGACCGGACGGTACCCCATCCGGTATGGGCTGCAGTACAACGTCATCCAGCCGGGAGCGCCGTGGGGTCTCCCGCTCTCGGAAAAGGTATGCTGCTGTACCTAGTACTGATGTATCAAAACGTCTCACTCATATATCAGAAATATCTCTTACGTACCGGCGTAGTCTAGCTACTGTAGTACCCTGTTGGTCATGCTGCAAAAATGATCGTATTCTTGGATTCGCGTGTGATATGATAAGTTGTTCGTTAAACGTGGTGCAAGAAGTTGTGGAGTATTTTAGTGTTAAGGTGGATGATTTCATGTTGACCCTTACGTTGTGTACGCGCGCAACACAGACGGCGTGCATAAACGCGACGAGCCGTCCAGCCTTTCCTTCCTTCCTAGTTGCCCCCCTCCGTCTCCACGACTCAACCACCCCGCCTTCTTCTCCCGTGCCGTCCAGTCCCATGCCTTCGCCTCCCCTCCCCTCCCCCCCGTCCCCTCCCCTCCCCTCCCTTTCCGTCCCCTCCCCTTCCCTCCTCTACCGTCCTCTCCCTCTACCCTCCCCTCTCCTCCGACCCCCTCCCCCCCCCCCCCCCTTCATCAACCCTACCCTACCACCCTTCCCTACCCCCCTTCCCTACCCCCCTTCCCTACCATATCCTGCTCTGCCCTATGCCCCACCCTACCCTGCCCTATGCCCTACCCTACCCTAACCTATCCTAACCTACCGTTCCATCAGATTTTCCCGGAGTATATGAAGGAAGCGGGATATGAAACGCACATGGTGGGCAAGTGGCACCTCGGCAGCTTCCGTGACCCCTACGTCCCCCACCGAAGGGGGTTCGATACATACCTGGGCTACCTCAACGATAAGGAGATGTACTGGACCCACCAGGTTTGGCCTTTGGGGGGGGGGGGGGGGGGTGGAATGGGGTTGGACGGGAGAGGGAGGGGAGGAGGGGCGTCGTCATTGTCAAGCATGGCCGCAATCTATTGGGGGAGGGGGGGGCGTACTCATTTTGTGCGTAATCGTAGTCTTAGGGGGCGGGGCGTACTCATTTTGTGCATAATCGTAGTCTTAGGAGGGGGGGGGGCGTACTCATTTTGTGCATAATCGTAGTCTTAGGAGGGGGGGGGGCGTACTCATTTTGTGCATAATTGTAGTCTTAAGACCATGGACCCTCGTATTCCTACATTGTCGGGACGGGGCATGTCGTTTTTTTTACGGTTATAAAATGCGTGCACCAAGCACGAAGCACCGTGGGGTGTTCGGCGTGTTGCGTGAAGGGTGGGCTGCGTCCTGCTAAGAACCCCTTGTGAGGCGGACTTCCGCACCTTCTGCGTACTTTATTGCGTATGGATGACAGCTTCGAGTGTCTGTACTTATTTTCTGACACTTGCAGAGAAATCAATTGGGATGCTGTGTAACTGCCTCGTGGGTGCCTTGCCATGTGTACACGGCGTGATATCGTTCCTCTTGCGCAGAGTTGATGTTCTCCACTCCGCACGATATGATCTAACTCGACCACCATCTCGGCCACTACCAAAGCAAAAAACAAGAAAAAAAATAACAGTACCCTCCGTGGCGGTCTAGCTCACGTAGTAAGAGGCGTATTTTACAGCGTCGTTGCCAACCCACGCCAGCCCCAGCCGTGGGATTAATGATCATATCATGCGTTGCCAAAGTCCTTACGACCATAGACCTCGTATCTCTACAGTGCTAGAACAGAACACGTCGTTTTTTACGACCAGGACAACAATGCTTGCGCCAGATCGGGTGGGGAAAGGGGGGGGTGAGGTTGGGGGGTGGATGGGGGCGAGTGAAGGCGGGCGGAAGTGGGGACGGGGAGAGGGGGGTGGGAAAGGGGTGAGGGGCGAGGAGGGAGGGGGGGGGGGGGGGGGGGGGGAGGGTTTCGCGTTGAGTTTTTTCGTTTTTGGCGCTGAAGGAGGTGAAACCGTCTTGACATTTTTTTTGTTTAACGAATCTTCAAAGGCGTGTGAAGCGTGAGTTGTTTGGATAAGCTTCGTACCGGTTGGGGGCTGCGCGCATACGAGTGAGTCAGCGGCTGACTGAGTAGTAGCCCAACAGGTATTAATAGTATCCCTTACTCTTGTGTACTTGTTACACGATGTTTTCCCTTCCTTGCTCTACCTCTTGCTTGCTGTGCCCTCCCTTATTCTACGATTGCCGCTTGTGCACGGCATTCGTCTATCTCTTGCGTTGAACAACGCCCCCTCTCTAATTCTAGCTTAAATTTTCTTTCCTTTTTTCGTCGGGCATTTCTGCATCCGAAACGAAGCTCTATATATACGGTCAGATCCAAAGCACTTACGAAACGGTGTACTCAAACAGTGTAGTCTACAGCCCTGACGTTTTCTTTGCTTCTGGCTGGAGTCGGTCTTTTCTTCGCCCCGAAACGATAACCTCTACATTCGTACGGGTCACTTTTGCTTTTTGGTCTTCATTTTTGTTTCTGCGCCCCGAGACAAGACTCTTACTATATAGGCACATAGCCCCTGATCGTTTTTCGTATTTCGTCGTAACTTGCTTCTGCGCCCCTAAACGAAACTCTCGATGTCGTCTCCCTCGATTTTCGAAGTTGATTGCCCTGTCTTGGATTGTTGACGGTATGCTATGATACCCGTCGGTACATGCTGCGGTCAAGGGGCGACATTTTTTTTTCAGCAACCTCACCTGCGGGGGCTCTATACTTTTACCCAAGCGCTCTTTTTTTTTTTTAGTAAACTCAGAGTGCATCTCGGCGACGAAACCCATGGCGATCTTCCCCCTACATGTTGCCACTGCTGCTGCTGCTGCTGCTGCTGTCGCTGCTGCCTGGGCACTACTCCCTTCTACCTCTACCTATTGTCGTGTCCGATATTCGCTGCTGCAGTTCTGCTGCTTTGCTACGCTGTTTCTGCTGAGATGCTCCAATTTTCTCGGTCATTCTTTCCCCTGGAACGCCCCCCCCCCCCCCCCCCCCCCCCGCATTCTGTAAGAATTTGAACGATAGAATGGGAAAAACGTTGGAAAAGGACGAAAAGGTAAGCGAAGGGCAAGCAGGATTCAGGCCAAACCGTTGTTGCGTAGGTCATGTGTACACATTAGGTAAGATAAATTCAAGGCACAGGAAAGACGTGCCGGGCTAACGACGTACCGTTTCTTCCTAGATGTACAGAAGGCCTATGACACAATATAGAGGAATGGGTTGTGGGAAAAGATGTGGGAAGTTGGGATCAGAGGAAAGATGCGGAGAATGATGAAAAGTATGACGGAGTGTGCGATAAGTGCTGTGGTGCTGGACGGGGAAATATCCTAACACGTTGATATTTTACAAGGAGTTGCACAGGGATGTACACTATCGCCCAATCTATTCAAGGTGTGTATATATTGATGAGATGATAGTAGCAGTCGAAGCAGCAAAGCAAGGAGTCACGTTGGGGGAAGATACGGTGCCGGGGTTGATGTTCGCGGATGGTTTCGTGGGGATATCGGAAACTGCCGAAGGACTGCCTGAGCAGATAGAGAAGGCACTAGAGTACGCTAGGAGGTGGAGAGTGACAGCGAATGTAAAAAAAAGCGCAGTAGTAGCAGTAGTTGTATGCAACGAAGGAAACGTGAATCCAGTAACTTCCAAATGGAAGTGGGGAGAAGATTACCTGCCGATCGTATATAAAAATATACGTACCTTGACGTAGAGATCTCAAAGGACTGCTGTTGGGATGCACACATAACGAGAGTAATAGGAAAGGGTAAATCACAAGTAGGCAAGGTGGATTCGATCCTGACAGACTCGCACCTTGGCACTAGCATTAAAAGGTGTATTCAAATGGATGTGATTGTACCAATTTTAGAGTATGCAGGAGAAGTATGGGAAGGGAACAACTTGAAGTTCGTAAAACAACTGAAAACAGTGCAGATGACAGCAGCAGCCCAAGAGGTAGTACGAAGGTTGCTCAAGAACGACGAGCAATACAGCATTAGGAGCGGAACTAGGAATATACCCACTTAAAACTAATAAGACACGCGAGAAAAGTTGAAATGGCAATATAAAGTAAAGAATATGCCAGAAAAAAGGTTGCCAGGCCTTAGCTGATAGGGCTGTATGGGAGAAAACAACAAAAGGGCGAGAGCTGGAATAAGATGGGATAACGTAGTCGAGAAAAATGGGAAGGATTTAGGGGGAGACCAAGAAGAGGTACTGATGTTTATAGAAATAGATAAGTTTGGCGGGTACAAGACAGTGACCAAAAGAATAGAAGAAAGGGAAAAGCTAGCGCTACGAAATCAGGTGAAAGAGGAGAAACACGTGAGAGATATACGGGGGGTTGAGGGGAGATACTGGAATGAAAAAAGAAAGAGACACTATACCAGTAGCCGGGAGGAGGAGGGACTACAAATATACGTCCGTGTGGCGCAACAGTAGAGAGTAGGACTCACATAGTAGGATAATGCGAAATACACAAGGAGGAACGGGATGCGGTAAAGGAGGAGATGAGGGAATTAGGCGTATGTGACGTGCAAGAGTTTGGTAGACTAGAGAGTAGCGAGAAAACTATCGTTATCGTAGGAGATAGATGGTGGCCACAGACGGCGGAACAAGAAAGGGATAGCATAAGCAAGCAGTTTTTATGTAATATATGGAGAAAGCGTTATCAGCGCCCAAACGTTGGAGGTGCCTCTATCGGGAGTAGGAACGGTGCTCCGTCTCGAAAGGGATGCGTGGTCAACGGTCAAATGACTTAAGGCAAGCAACAAATGAGCCCCCCCCCCCCCCCACCCCCGCCCGTACTACCCTGTTCTCCGACATTTCCTATCCGTTCCGCCAAACTCCCGACTGTTCAGACATTCTTAAAGTTTTTTGGGGGGGAGATCCTCACTGTAGGAGCTCTATGCTTTACCAAAGTGATTTTTTTAGTAATATCAAAGTGCACATCTCATATTGCCGTACGTATTACAAAAATGTACACCTTGCAAGGCGAAAACAATGTAATGACATTTTCCCGGCAGTTTTTCGGCAAAGGAGCCCAGTCATTAAGAAATAAACACATACAATAGTCGTTCCACGGTAGCCCCCCCCCCCATTTTTTTTTCTTGAACGAACTCGCGGGTTTTGAAATCAGCTTCCGGCCGTATTTCCTGAAATACGGCGCCCCTTGCCCCCCCGACGTCCTCTCTGGATGGTCCTTTGCATACAAGCGGGTAGATGAAGATTGTTTTTTTCATAGCACCCTTTCTCGTGTCGAGCAGCCATGAAACGTTCGTTGAAGAAAATCTTGGGGGGGGGGCTATCGTAGAATAATAAAACTTCAAAACATATAAAACATATAAACAAACATATAGTCTAGACGTGTATGTCTTGTGCCTAAAACAGTGCTACCTCGCTATCGTAGCACGCGTCACATGAGCTGGTTCATCTTCACCACCGTTACTTGGTTGTTGTTGTATACAGCCCTGCACGGCAAAGCTGTGTCTTACCTCGTAACTGGAAAATTAAATTTATGGATGTTTTGGCGATATTAAGTATTAAGGGCGTGGGTTAATTATATATTCAACACCCCCCCCCGTCCTTGTTGTTTATTGTATACCAGCTCGACAATAACTATAAGCTCGATCTGAAGAAGTATAAGCTCGATATGTAGTTGGGGCCATGCGGTGCTGTCATCATAAAACCTAAGAATTGTTTATAGTCGTAATACCATGCAGATAAATAGGTCAAAATATTGAAACATCCATTGGTTGACCCGGGATGCTTAGTTATGATTCCCTTCCTAAGATCTCGGACCTTAGCACGTTTTTTAAGCGCTACTCATATCGAGCTTACATGTATTGTTTGACTGGTACAGCCTTTGCCGTCTCCCTTGAGCTTGGAAAAAAAAATACTTAGTGTCTTGAATTGTAGTATGAAATCGTAAAAATTCACCTACTCCCCCCCCGCCCCCCCTTGTTGTCTGTTATTGCTTACCCTTGTTTGTTAATGCGTACAGCCCTACTCCGTGAAGCTTCACGGGCGCAAGTTCTTCGACTTCGGGTTCGGAAATGCCACCGACTACTACGACATCATCGACAGGTCCGGTGCCCCCACCCCCCCTATGCTCCGCTACGACGATGTCGGGGGTGACGATGATAACGACGATTACTTCTCGACGGGACCCACCAGCACGTCTTCTTCCTCCTCAATCAGCTTTAAGGGAATGTACTCCACGACTGTCTTCCAGGAGAGGGCCATGGAGGTCAGCGGAACCCCGTCTTGTGTGTTTGTGTGTGTGTTTTCTTGTGAGGTTTATTGTTTTTTGGGGGAATTTCGGGGGTGGGCTCGGGTGTGTGTATGTTTTTTGGGCGTGTTCTTTCGTTGCGAAAAAGCAAACGATAGCTGCCGACGTGTAGTCATCTAACTGAACGTTTGCATCATACCACCGATCGCACGCAATGAAAACACCGCTACATTTTCGGCGGGGATAAAAACCAACATCAAAGTCACCGCAAAAAAATAGATGTGCGAGTACAGCGCACATCGACAATTTTGCAGAGTCAGAAGAATCAACCCGGGTATTATGCTTGTACTCTCCTTTCCCTTGTCGAATGACGCCCCTCCTCCTCACAGAAAAAAGCAGCGGCAACAGCCTAGAGCAGTTTACGAATCCAATGTAGATGTGCACCACGGTCGATCCAGGTTCATGATTCGTAGAAGAAGCGTTGAGGGTGTATATCGTTGTAGCTGTTGGCCCCGAGAGAACCCCCTTTTCCATTTTTCCCTGTGTAAACAGGATGCAGATCGTAGCACTAGCTGTGGGTAATGTGCAGCAAGCAAGACAAGGTTGCTCCTGAACAGCATGTCCGCTTTAGCCGCTTCTCTATCACATGTCAAGCACGAAGTACAAGTGTCACCTGTCCTATGAACAAAGGCTCGATTGCAGCCCGAAATTTTCTGAACTGGATACGAAGGTGGGTAGAGCGGCTCGTTACTACTTACTGTGTGGTCAGCTGTTCTCAACCCTGCCTCTGATTGTTGAAGTAGCGTTTGTTCTCCGTGGAAAGTTAGTTTGGAGAAATTCCTCGTTGAACGTAAGTGTATTCTCTGCCGCATGCTTTGTTAACCTGGTGTAAAGGCAGCCAGAGTTGATTGGGTGCATGTGAGAATGTCTATGCATGTGCGTGTTTAGTGTGTTTTTGTGTGCGTTAAAGCTCGTCTTGTTCCTCCCCCATCAGCTTTACGGGAAAGCATTCCACCACTATCTTCCAAGAGAGGCTTGTGGGGGTCAGAAGAGCGTCTGTGACTCGTTTTTAATGCGTGAATGTTTTGTGTTTGCGTCGTGCGTACCTGTGTGTTTTTGTTGTTATGGTTCGTGTGCGTGTTTCCGGTCGAGATTTACTTTAGTTTGTGCTTCATAGTAGTCGCGGTTCTTCTTTTTTGTTCCGTTCATGTTGTCGGGTGTACGAAACCTGTGGTACCATTTATTATCTCACGCTCTCGCCAACCAACAAACCGACTGCCTCGGCAAAATTCCCCCCAAGTAAAAAGGCAAAGGTGTGTTTAGTATAGTGTATAAATCTCAGGGTACCCGGGTGCCCAACCCGGTCGTTTAGGTCACACTCGAGTAGGTACCCGGGTGTCTCCAGAGGGTATTACATCCTACTGAACACACCTTCACAGATATAGTATTAATACGAATGTTGTCCTTTTCCTGACACTTCCATTGAGGGGTCGTATTTTTTTTGTTTTGTTTTTTTTTCGCTTTGTTGGCTTGGTTGAAGTGTCCATCGTTGAACATACACCTCCCGAAATAAATCGTGTACAGGTTATCAAGGACAAGACGCCGTACGACGAGGAGCCGCTGTTCCTCTACCTCGCACACCAAGCCGTGCACGACCCTCTAGGCCTTCCCCCCGCAGGTATATCTAGACGTTTTTTTTTTTTTTTTTTTCCTCCGACAATGTAGCGTAGAATTCGAGAGCACTGTTGGTTTCCCTTTCCCTCCTGCAGGTAGCGTATAATTCGAGAGCACAGTTGGCTTCCCTTTTTTTACCGTTTGATCATCACTTTTACTTTCCAGCTCAACTCGTATGAGGTTTTGTTCTCAGCGACTTGCTGGACAAGTCACGGTTACAGGTGTCTTGTCAGTTATATCGCGCATAGGGTTTTCAGCATTCCCACTGCTCGTCGATTCTCATCCATTTTTGCTAACTCGCGCTTTCGCACTTTTTCCCGTTATTAAGATTGTTTTTCTCACGCAAAAAAAAGTCCCTAATACGAGCACGACCCTTGGTTTTGTTCTTTCTGGGGATGTTTTATCCGTGCCAGACATGGAAGCTCATGCTGCACATTTTCGGATGGAAAAATAAAATAAAAATACTACTAAATAACAATAATAGTAATAATATCAACAACACCAACAACAAAAACAACAACAACAACAACAACAACAACAACAATAAATGATAATGATAATGATAATGATAATGATAACAATACTGATAACAATAATGATAACAATAACTATATGAGCCAAATGCGTGCAGCGGCACATAGCACCAAACGTGCTGCGACGAAATCGTGCTGCCGCTCCAGTCCTTGGACCAGCGTGACCGAACGCGACGACGGTGCTATGGAATCTTCGTCAAGGCCACCAGCAGCAAGCACGCAAGCAGAGAGAGCAGCTGGTCGTTCTCGAAAAAAAAGGCAATTGTTTCTGTTTTCTTTGCAAAAACAAAACGAACCGGGAATACTCCACAGTATATTTTACAAACTATATGCATGTTTGCGTAGACTCCATGTATCTATTTATATACTACCTGGTATTTGTCTAAGAGGAGCTCGCATGGAG
The DNA here is from genome assembly GCA_012845835.1 of Undaria pinnatifida. Taxonomy (NCBI): domain Eukaryota; class Phaeophyceae; order Laminariales; family Alariaceae; genus Undaria; species Undaria pinnatifida. The sequence continues at coordinate 12,715,345 of JABAKD010000009.1, read as the reverse complement.
GAATTCCGCGTACATACAAAAACCAGTTTAAAATAGAGTATGGCATGTGCAAACAAGATCCTTCTTTGGAAAGTTCCGAAAAATGCTGCAAAGAGCCAGTAACAGAGCTTTTCAGGTGTTTTTCGCCAATTTTTGGACTCCATAACTTCCCACCTCTCACGGGAATGAAATACTGTTTGCAGCGCGCTTTTCGGATACGACTCGAGAAGAGTTATATCATCCGCCTGGCGAGCAGCAACCTTTGGGTGAAAACCGTTTTTCATCGGTAATGTACCCATCGTGTAAGGCTTTCCGCGCGTGAATCGAATTATTTCTTCGATTTCGGGAGCTTTTGGTGTTGCTGGCTCGCAAGTTCGAAATCACAAAAATATCTCGTGTAGTAGGCTTCCGCGCGTGAACTGAATAATTTCAGCGATTTCGGGAGCTTTTGGTGTTGCTGGCTCGCAAGTTCGAAATCACAAAAACATCTCGTGAGTCGATTCTGGCTGCCTACGACTGCTGTCTGACGCACCCGACGCCGTCGTACACGCCACCAGGAGCGTCCCTCGATTTTGCGGGTCGTGGTTGCTTATGAGGAGATGTAGCTGCCCGCTAGTGAAGTGCACACGTTCAATAGGGGATCGTGTTTTGTCTCTTTTTGTGCACCCCAAATTTCGACCACTGCAGCGCCTCAAAGTCGAGCTGTGGACCTCTGCTGAGAACCAGCCGAAAACCGATTTGAAGAGAATCACAGCATCTGCGGATGAAACACTATTGAGCTCTATACCCTAACCTTAAGGCAAGAACCAGCCGAAGTTTTAAACGCCGCGTGTTTTTAACATAGCGCCATGTTTTTTTCTGTTCCGATGTAACATATAGAGATTAGAGTCACCGGAAAACCGGGTACCGGGGGACGCTTGGGTCCCCCCGTGGCCTTAATGGTATCCTTTTGTGGACTAACGCCACCCGTGTACACAAATAAACATCACATTCGGCCGACCGTTCGATTGTCCAATGGTCTTGGGATCGCTTTCGATCACGTTGAAGACAGTTCGAAAGGAAGCGCTTGAGGCCAAAAGTTGGAAATGTGACAAGAGGTGGGCGAAGCCTTCCCTCGTTGTCACGGCACAATGCCCATGCTACGGGCAGATGGGTTGCTACGGTCCTGCCTTAGCAATTCCCTGTAATGTTCGCTGCAACATTCGCAGATACACGTGGTGGTAAGCTGTTAATATTTATTCTGCAAGATGTAATCAACGTTCCGAAATATATATGTTGAATAGAGTGAATCGTCAAGCAGGAACAAAGTTAGTCTCGCCGCATGTTGTATTTCCCCGCATCTGCATTAAGATACTTAGTTTTCTCGTGCGAAGTGACTGTGCATGAACAAATACATGGACTCTAACATCCATATGTGGATCATAACACCCATAACTCATTAGCTTTCATTTAACGACGCGCGTCAACGCAGAAACCATAGACTACACATACATTCATGTACCTCTGGTATGCATTTTTTCTATTTAGAAATAATGTAAAACTCCGCCCCCCCCCCTCACCGGTTATTCGACTTGCAAGATTCACTTGATAAAAGGATACATTTCCCTCCACAGCTGTCAGATTTTGTCCCCCTCAGAAACAGTTTCAGCGCACAGACTGACTAAAATCACCCTGTTGACCCTGATAGCTACACTGTAGTTGTAAGGGGAGTCGCCGACCTATGTCCTTAATGAGGACACACAACTCGTAATGCGCGCGATCGGAGTATCACACACAGCTTGCAAAGATGAGTTTCGACGAAATCTTCGATCTCACAGCTGGAGTGTATTTTCATTTTTTATAATAATTTTATAATAAAATAATGTGCACAAGATTTCTTCCTTCTTTTTTTATTTTGGCCAGACGCTTTCACCGAGGATGAATGGGCCATCTTGGACGCCCTGGGGGAAAACTCGGACTCTGATATACGACTGCGGTTCGCAAAAGTGAGTGAATTCAGCTGTCGGACTCGGCGGCCATGAAAGCACACACAGCGTGTTTTTCGTTTCGGTATACGCAGGCGGGCGTCAGCACGCCGCAGCGAAGCCCCCCTTGTATTGTCCTATTTTTGTAGAAGCCTGGCGAAGAAGGCTTCGGATATACCACCCACCACCCGGTACAAAAAACACCATATTTACACGAAGAGTAGTTCAAACCGGTCCTTATATTTTCGGTCATAGTGGTAAGATTTAATGTTACATTAGTTCTAGTTTTAATTTTTAGATGTTCATGGAGATCCGGGTAAAAAAAAAATCAACCCTTTTAGCACCGCAGTCCCGACATGGGGGCAAAACACTTGGAGTTGGACTAGGAAAAAATTAGGAGTTGGAAATGGGTTAAACTCCATACGCTTGACAACCGCACCAACCTTTTTGGGGACAATCTACTCGGAATTAGTTTGGGATCAGAGTGGCAGTGGTAAAAGGGATACACGGGGTAGAAGGGTTTCGAATTCCCTGGAAGGCATGTGTTACATGTGTGTGTCGGAAACACGGGACGACTTAGACAAGTTAGTGGCCCGTGACCATGTTCATTTTTTTTTTTTGCGGTTCTGCGCTTCTAGTTGACATTGTTCTGCTTTCAAAGCTGAAACTGTCCTGTTCTATACATTTTCATACTGATAAAAAAAATGCCGTCGTCCGGCCTCCCCCCGTCTGTCCCCGATAGGTTTTGATGTACATGGACAAGACCATCGGCGAGCTGGTTGACTACCTGGAGGAGGAGGGGTGGATGGAGAACTCGATCATCGCGCTAGCCAGCGACAACGGAGGCTGCGCCACGGCCGGGGGCAGCAATTACCCTCTCCGTGGCATGAAGCACTCCTACTGGGAGGGCGGTGTTAAGGTGATGTTATTGATGGGGGAGGGAGGGAGGGAGGGAGGGGGGTAGGTTGTGATAATCCATGCGGGAGGGAGGGAGGGAGGGGAGGTTGTGATGGGCATGAGAGGGAGGGAGGGAGGGAGGGAGGGAGGGGGGTAAGTTGTGATAGTTGATGGTGATGGTGATGGTGATGCGAGTGCCTTTGAGTAGTGGGTACCCCCTCGGGGCACGAACCACACGTTTCTACTGGGAGGGCACAGGGATGAGGTGATGACACGTGCTGCGACCGTGTTGGCACCTACATTTTTTTTTGACTCGCCCTCACTTGGAGAGTTCTCCACCTTACCCAGAACACTGATTTGAACGAAAGAAACAAGTTCAACCCTATGAACAAGGCGCTGAAAAACTCATCTTCAGTCTTGTTTTCGCCCCCGATGTTTTGGATGTTGGCAGGTGCCTGCCTTCGTGTACTCTACGAGCCACATCCCGGAAGGAGCATGGGGTACGGAGTACGCGGAGCTGATGCACGTGACTGATTGGCTTCCGACTTTGGCGTCGGGCATCGACCTCGAGCTCACCGGAAAGTGAGGAACACGGGGCGGCGTCGGATAATTCTGGTGTGGGAAGCCGCGGGGGGAGCGGTTGCGGTAGATGTGTCCGTGTCGCGGCTGTTCATTGGTTGCCCCGGTCGGGGGATTGGGTGGAGAGAAAATACACGATACAAACGTGCTCCAATAGGGGAAAATAGCACGGCGACTAGGGACATATATCCCATGCGCGCGCGCCCCCCCCCAAGCAGTCAAACCTCTAAGAAACTCACAGAATAACGCATATTTCTAACCTTTCCCCCCTCTCCCACCGCGTGTATCCGTCATCCTCCTGCCGTTTTTTTTATTGCGTATTGCGCGAGACGAAAAGTACAGCGATGGCAAGGCACGTTTCTGAACCCCCCTCCTCCCCTCCGCCGCTCACCTCGTCTCCACCCCCCCCTCGTTTTTCTTCTTGAATATTCCAGCGTCGGTGAATTTGACGGTGTCGACCACTGGGAGCACATCATCAGCCCCGATCTGGTGGCGTCTAGCGAGAGCCCTCGAACGGAGATGCTGTACAACTACGACCGGTACATCATGTGGGCCGACGGAGACGAGTGAGCATTGTTGTCACTCCCACGTTTAGTGCAACGCAGCGCTAGTTAATGGTGTTGGTATGTTTTCCCCTGAAACAGTGTTTGTATCAATGCGAGCATTTCCTCTGCTTTAGTTGCATGGACATAAATCAGTTATTGGTATTACAAGAGTTTAAGTGTTTAGGCAGATTTTTCGGGAAAGGATTTCGTATTAGAACCCGGTGTTGGCCGCAAAATGTGTCCCAGTCTATTTTCAACTGCGCTATCTTCTACCTTCCCGACGCACGAGTGCGGTATACGGCACTCACTTGTTCTCTGGCCCGTATTATTCGTATTCTGCACTTGTACATCGGGAGGGTAGAAGTTCCAGTTCTCGGAATGTAGCAATTCTAACGTCCACGCATGCAGCGCAAAGAGTGTGTTCGATCAGCACATTCCACTTGGATGCAGTACGCGTGTGATGCGGGTGATACACAAGCACAGCCGTGATACGTGGCATTGGTTATCTTTGATTATTCCGGGCTATACTTGGGAAACACGTAGCTAGACGCCAGACTGCCCAAGATTATTGTCCCGCCATTACACGGCTTTGTGATTTGGAGACCCTGGGTAGCGGCTGGATGCTGTTCTCTTTCCATTGGGATGCGGCAGAGAGCTTCCAACAGCTTGACCCCTACTTACACTGTACGCGCTCCTCGCATACTGCACAGGACGCATTTGTAGTATCCGACCACGTCAGCGCCGTAACACGGCAGCGCCATCGCCTTCAGCATCGCAACCTCGTTTCGACCTAGGTTCGGTCGGGTGTCGTGTTTTTCAGGGCTTTTCACGGATCAGGTCACGTTTCGCTTTGTCGGGTCGGGTCAGGGCGACCCGTCCCGGCCCGTGACATGTGAAAACCTCGTGACCCGCCCCGTAAGATTTCGAACACCGCCTGAGCCAACCCGACTCGACCCACGATATTTTTTGAAACCTTCTGGCCCGACCCGTGAGTAGGGGTCATGACCCGTGAAAAGCCCTGGTTTTTCACCTGCTGCTTCTTTCGGTGTGCAGGATCGAAAATGCCGATTTCCCCTTGGCGCAGGGAGCGTACCGACTGGGCAAGTGGAAGTTTATCTTCAACGTGTGGTGCCAGGGGTACTACACCTTCGACAAGTACACGCTAGAGACGGTACGCTTTCCCTGGCGCTGATGCTGATGCTGTTTTTGATTATTTGCTGAGGATTATTATATTATTACTGTTGCCATCGGACAAAAGGTGCGGCACGAGCTTCAACGCAGACTATTCATAAACATTCCCAGGCTACTCGCACGGGTAGTTTCGTGCTAAGACATTATCTTACATTATCTTATTTTTACTGTTGAGAATACCATTATATTACTGTTCTAGTTATGTTCGTTGCGTCATGATTTGTTTGTGTATTATTGTAAGTATTGCTGTTTTATTTGACTATCAGTGTGCTTCGGAGTATTTGTTTTGTGTACTTTCGTCGATTCGCAAAATCTCGTGTCGTACGGTATATATACAGGGCGACTCCACCATTATGCGCAGCTGAGACAAGGGTTCAGAGAGGCCCTCGGACTAACGCCAATAAGCGTCCATTTTTTCTCTGCCCCTGCCTTTTGCGTAACAGTCCGTCGATCTACCTGTCCGTCGATTCCCTTGACCCCTCCCTTTGACCGACAGGACAATTTGACGAATTCCAGCAACATGTGCGCCGAGCTGGGGAGTTGCTACGAATGTGGCGTGTCTTGTGTGGACAGCGCAACCGCCTCCGACTCGCTGTTCGATCTAGAGGCTGACCCCCGGGAGGAGACCAACCTCGTTGACGTGTACCCCGAGGTGATTATTGTGGGCCCCACTGCTGTATCGGTTGCGATTCTCTACGTTTTTCTTGCTTTAGATTTATAAAAATGATTATAGACATTTCAGCTGTCGGATAGATAATTTGGTCGAAATTCGTGTTCGCTAGCTCTAAATAGCATGTTCACCCGCACGTATCATACTACTATTTACTGAGTGATTTTTTTGTCATGAAACAATGTGCAGCAGGAGCCTCAACGTCGACCAATCCACAGGCATACCTCCAGAAATGAAAAGGAAACCGACAAACAAAAAATATCAAATAGCAAAACCATGACAAGATGATATACAAGATTCGTGTTTGTTGTTGTTTTGAGTGTAAGTAATCAGGGAAAAGGAGTCGCCAAGGTAACCCTTGCCTCTTGTTCCCATACCACGTTTCCGACAGGTGGTAGGCGAGATTCGCGCCCGCTTGGGGGAAGTTGTGGCCGAGGAGTACTCCAATTCGACCTACAAGAGCGTCAACTACGATTCTTACTATGTGTGGGCCGCTCATGATTGGTGGATAGTACCGTGGTACGACGAGCTCGCAGATATGGTTTGATTGACCATTAGGGTCGGGTCGGCGAGAGGTTGCTGCTGGTGCATCGGGCGGGTTCAAAAGCGAGCGGCGGGTAGCGACAACGTTAAATCTGACACTCCTTTCAATGGAGAGTGGTTCCGCCGTTTGCACTTGTAGCCTCCCGTCAGCAGTCTCCTGTTTGGTACAGTAGCGTTTTCGTCGTATGGTGTTAATCGTGGCGCCCCCACTTTTAGCCCGTGAGTGTGTATTCCTTGTAGCCCCCCACTCACAGCCTTCGACTCTTAGCGTTCTCGTCGTGTCGTGCTCGTACTCGTGGCGCTCCACTCCCTCGCAATCCGTGGAGGTTTCGTTGAAGTCCACAGTAAAGAGTCGCCCCCCGCCACCCTCCCCCTCTCTGCCTCCAGTAGGGGTTTCAGTCATATCTGTTGAATTTTTCGTGTTACGCTATATGTGTCGGCCAGCTCGCCATCTGCCAAATATGAGTTTCGGACCGGGGATGTACAGGACAAGGGATCTTTTTTCCCCTCAGTCTTTGTACGATGTGCGTGTATCTGTTGATTCGGGTGGGAGGGGGATCGTGCTGTTTTTTGCCCAATGCGAGCGGGTGGGTATGCGCCTATGGGGCTCACGGAGGTTTAGGAAGGATAGGGAAGGACGTCGGAATACTAGGCTGCTTTGTTGTTGCGGTTCGGTTTGCTTGCTGCTACAGGTGGTAGCAACGTATGAACTGCTTCTGGCTTGTGTTCGTCGTAAAATGGTTTTGTTTTGTCGCTTAGAGAGGAGACGTTGCAATCGCTCTCGGGTGAAGGTGTTGGTTGATCCGGTGCTATTTTTGTTGTGGCGTTGTTCGCGAAGAAAAAGTTGTTTTTTCTCCTCGGTATGATGGCGGGGAGATTACCTGAATTAGTTCTTTTATCCACCTGCCGCTAGTTTTGTCGATTTTTTGCAAGGATGTGTTTTGTAGGGTAGTGCTCTCGGGTACCCGGGTACCTCGCCCTGTTGTTTAGGTCATACTCGGGTAGATGACCGGGTACCCCCGGAGTATGTACTATGCCAGGTATACCCTACTAAGCATATCCTTGAAATGTTGGCGGGAATATTTTCTGACGTTTTCACTCCATCCGCCGATACGTTTGTGGGTACGATGCGTTGTCGGAGTATGGCTCAACAAACCTCGACTTTTTGGCGGAAGTTTTTCCACCACAGACACGCGTCACAAATGGGCCGTGTGTAGCCAACATAAAACTGTTGCCTGCCAGCGTTGGGTGGGCGCTGAACGGAGTGTCAGTGGTTCCCGGGGTATCGATGCGTGTGCGGTTGTGACCGCGTGTGGCGTGCGTGCGCGTGCTCCTTGGGTGTACGTTTTGTGGTGTGCTGTAATGGTTGATATGATATGCTGCTTTTTTTTCTGAATGGGTAGTGATCTATTATCTATGCGGAGGAGGGGTAGCAGATGGGGTGTATGAAATGAACACACTCGAGCGCTCAGTTTCCCGTGCTCAGTGTGGCGAGGCACAAAGCCAGACGAGGAGAGGGGCGCACTGATTAGCGCGAAGCTAGGCGCTTCATATCGCGTTGTTATGGCAGTCTCTTGGGATTGATAGTGAGAGGGGGGGGGGGGGCGTGCTCGTTTTGTTGCCTGCATTAGTCGTTTGACCGTTGACCACGCATCCTTTTCGAGACGGAGCACCGTTCCTACTCCTAATAGAGACAAACATCGATCGAAAGGAGGGGCGGATAATTCTAAGCAATCGGACTCCCCACTTCTATCATGTCGGACTGAATTCCTTGGGTTCTGGATTTCGATTTCTTTTTTTGGCGTGTGGATGGTACGATTGGAATAAGCGCTGCACATCGTGAGACGGGAAACAGAATGAAAACATACCAGTACCGAGCTACTGACTATCGTCTCTTCCCTCGCCCCCGAAAATCGCGGCTCTTTAGAGGTGCATGGCTTTGTGTTTGATCTTCTCCTTCAGATGGCATGGTGAGGTAGTTGTTGATGACAGACGCCGTCTACGATAGAGGTGCACGGCGTCTTTTTTTCTAATACTACCCCTCGATTTAGGAGCGTAAGAAGACCTCTATCAAAACCTGATTTGGACAAAAATAAAACTGCTACCGGTTGAAATATCCCATGGCCTATAGACTAGGTACACGTCGAGAATTACGCAAAAAATTACCTACTTCCTACGGTGTGGGGTCAAGGAGCTCTGCTGTTCAGAAACCATTTCAGGCGAAAAATGCCATATCTCTAGGGTAGTACGCGCCGACATGTACGTCGCGCGTTGCCGGCGTTACCCTACCTTACTTGCCCAGCGCGTGCTATGATACGCGTTGCACTCTTCTTTCAGCCAGAGCATGCTTGAATGGCGGGGCTGCCCATCTTAAGTGATTACCCAACATCTGGATCTTTAGAATGCCATGTGTGTGTGCGTTGCTGTGTCATGTATTTGCGTATGATACCTAGGGCATAGGGTTGTTCACGGGGCTATATGCTTGTTGGGATTCTTTCTTTTTTCTGCTTTTGAGTCTGTGTTTGGGTGAGAGGCGTAGGGCTGTGCTGCTACGAAGTCGCCACTGCTACGGAGTTGCTCCATCAATACCCATGGTAGCACCGTATGTCTCGGGGAGTGTAGCATCTCCTGTGAATTTTGAATCCGTGCAATTTCGTTGTTTGTCTTGCCAATGGTCCTGACTGGCTGTGACCGAGTCGTTCTACTTTAAGCCTCCCCAACTTTTGTTTAACGATCGCCGGTTTTGAAACCAGCTCCCGGCCGTACCTCCTGAAATACGGTGCCCCTTGCCACCCCTACGTCATCGTTCGATAGTCCTTTGCAAACAAGAAAACACATGGAGACCATTTTTTAATAGCGTGCACTTCTTCGTGTCGAGCAGCCATGATGATGAAACGTTCGTTGAAGAAAATCGCTGGTTTGAGGAGGGGGGGGGACTATCGTAGAATCAGTCGACCGTTCCTAGTTTTTCTTTTCGCGTTTACGCTGCGCGCTCGTTGTTTCGAGTGTTTGATTTTTTTAGAGGGACCGGTGGCACGAAAAAGCACGCGGGTGTGGGCAGGTGTTTTTTTCCTCCCCGCCTCTCTAGACGTTAACTTTAGAAAGCACGTTATATATATATGGTGCCTTCTGTTGTTGCGAGATATTGTCGTCGCCCATTTGGATCATTAGACGAGATATGCAAGCTTACCCTTCGGGCTGTATGTGGTTGACTTGAAATACCAGGGGTGTCGCAAGTTGTAAAGGGAGGAAACCCTCTTGAAAACTATATGTACGAAAAACAAATATCCGCCGCGCAAGTAATCCGACACGTATAACACCGACCAGCCCAGACGAATTTGATAGCTTAGCCTATAGTTGGCGCCTCATAGATATAGGTCAGTTTCGCGAGTTGGAATCCCCCCAAGTGCATTCTCGTACGACATACGTATAAATCCGTGGGGACTTTTTCTTGTGCACAAATTGACTTGCGGAAAGCGCGAGAGCGTGAGTCAGCAACACTCGAGTCTCGATGAAAAATCGACGAGCAGTGTAGCAGATCTCTAGTACTTGCAGCCTGCCCGATGAGCCGTATAGTTTTGTAATCTACGGACACAAGATTCATGATTCACGTATGTACGAGCGATATAGGATATATGGTATTGGGAAATGAGTGTTTCCTATTGGATGGTGGTGTGTTGCCAGAATGTCAGTCAACCCGCAAGAAACATGCCTTCTACGGTATGTTTAGTTCTGGGTTGATTCTGATGGGGTACGCCCTTTATATCAGTCTTGGTTTGGTCCAGTTTTTGCCCCTGATTTGTGGGCGGCTTCTGGCCGATCTTGACTCATCCCATGCCTTCATTGCGATAATATACTCGGATACACGACAATAATATAATGGATTTTTCTACATAATATTGATCAACATCTGGGACTTCTTCTCTTTTATCAGCTGCCACCGCGCAACCAAGGCCCCCGCATGAGGTGGCCCACGCGAGCAAGCCGACCCTGAGCATGGGTTTTCCCATCACAGTGGGAATCTTGCTGAACCCTATGCGCGATGAAAATGGAAGGCAAGAACCGGGGGGGAGAAGGGACGACACTTGTGACCACGGCTTGTCCAGAAGCTGGAAGAAAGTAGAAGTGCGAGAAAAAAAAAGTTACGGCCACCACTACGAGTGCATGCCACGTATACACCTGGTTGGTACAGTGCTACTACACAAGCAGTGTAACACATTCGGCTTCTGTAAGTAGTATTGTAGCGCAATTGCAAGTGTCCTGAGCCCGGATATCGTGTGCCTAATATATCGCCTCCCTCAAGCGTGGGAATTAACGAACGTCCCAGATAAGAATGAGCTAAGTGAAATTACACACACAACTTCTACACGATTTTGTTATGCTAAATAAAATTATTCCAAAGACGCAAGCTGTGACTTCGACAATTTTAGGGTCTATACCTAGACTAGAGACTATGTTCGTCTGGCCTGACTTGTTGATTGAGGCGATATATAGCTACGAGTGAGTAGAAACTACCAGGTATACTATAACTGAGTCATCCCACGGTACTACGGTAGGGTTGCAGTTTTTGCGCCAAAAAATCCCTGGTCGATTGAGTTCCTCATGTATGTGAGGAACTGCCGGTCAATGAAGTGATTCCGCGAGTACATAGTCTATTCGTTTAGGACGAAGGCACATAGAAACTTGGTCGGGTTGTGGGACCGAATGCCTTCGAAGTCATTTTTCGGGTAAGATATTGAGTTCCTCATGTGAAGAGCTCAGGGACTTTCTGATGCTGCAACCCTACCGTGGGATGGCTCGTATATGTACAAGATTCCCCTTCGGGATGCGGGTAACGCGAAATCCCGGGGGCGTCGCAAGGCGAAAAGAGAGACACCGGTAACACGTACAAATATTTTCCCACCGAATAATGGTGCTTTGCGTACACACATAGATCAACCCCACTGCTCTTCTCGGAGGAAACGCGTGGCATGAGCTAGTGCATTGCTCCAAAGAAAGAGTAGTGCTCAGCGGGAAGAGTTGTATAGCGGTTGGGTGCACGTTGTACTGATGTACGCGCAAACGAATTAGTAGTGCTCGGGGGATGCTGTGTATACCGTACCGTGGAATAGTGCTCGTTGCTGTATGTAAACAAATTCGTATGTATGATAAACGGGACCACATGGCGACATTGAAGCAGTACCCCCACATTGAAACACGATCATAAAAAAAAAAGTGTTTGTATATGCGACCCTCCATTATTGCCAACTTCGTCGATTTGCAATTAGGTGCTCGGAAATTGATTTATTCCAGGTAGCACGCAACTAAGTTGATGACGGACATGATTCGACATACATGGCTATGCCAAGGAATGCTCGTGCCCGAGCGGGCATGGATTCGAAACCCATTGTGATTTCACGCGCAGGTTGGTGCCCTTCCGTTGACGCCATATATATATGTTGAGGTATTGGTGGGGTATTAGTCCGTTTGACCACTTGCCAAAGGTTAAGCAATAGCTTACCCAAACTGAGCCTCATAACATTGCGGAGCAAACTCCAAAAATTCCGAAAAACATTTTTCAAGAACTCACCCATAAAGCCGACTATCAAGAGAGTGCATGACCCGGTTGTACGTAACAAGTAGTGGTGGTTGGTCACTGAGGGGGGTTGGAGATGCATCGAAGGGGAAGGTCAAGCACCCTGGCGTGATAGATTGCTGAGTGCTGAGTGGGTACGTCTGTGTACGTTACATGATTGTTAAGAATGATCGATTGGATTACAGAGGGTGTACATACATGCTTGATGGGAATGGCCACTTCGCCAGTCCCTCACACGTTTATTGTTACAGAGTGTCACATAGAGAAATGAACAACCGCCGTATTATGGGAGTATAGTCTATAGGTACACGAGCTTTTTTTTTTTTGGGGGGGGGGGGGGTTGTGTGTGCGTGGATAGGTGGAAACGTATTCACGCAAGCATAGCTGTAGACATAAGAGTATGGGAGTGTAATACACCCTCGTACCTGAGTAAGCAATGTGTGTCGGCATGGTGAGATGTGAGTTGTGTATGTATAAATGTAGTCATTAAAGAATTAGTGGGGTATTAGTCCGTTTGACCACTGGTAAAAGGTTACATATTTCCTACCCAAACTAAGCCTTATAACACTCTCCCCCCCTGAAACGGCGGGATAGCAGGTCGGCCGGATACACGGGCGGACCTGTCAATATGCAAGCGGTTTCGTTTCCTGGGGATACCGGGGAGAATATTTTTCAAGTTCGACATGGGGAAAGTCGTAAAAGTTTATTATTGTGGATGGTGGAATCGAACCTACGACCCACACAACTCATCATGGTCTGTCGACGACGCCATTTGTTAAAGAATTCGTGGGGTACTAGTCCGTTTGACCACTTGCGAAAGGTTAACCCATAGCTTACCCGAACTAAGCCTTATAAGATAATGTCATGGACTCGTGGGTTCGAGTTAGCCGGTAAGAGTGTGTAGACTACGTATGCTGCTTTTGGGTGTTTGTGGGTTGGGAAGCGGGTGTATATGAGTATGAAAGTGTATGTGGACTGCTGTGTATATTGATTTGTGGGTGTTTGTGGGTTGGAAATCGGGTGTATATAAAATATGGAAAAGTACGTACGTAGTTTACGATATCTTTGTTAAATACGTGACCGAAGACGTCACGATACATCTGAGAATTACAACAATGTTAATTATAAGTAGTGTTCAATTTAAATATTGTTATGTATGGGTTATTTTGTCCTCTCGACGAAGTCGATTGAGCAATGAAATTATTACTACAACTGTGACTCAAACGCTGACTGCGATATACTCGTAACTATACCAACCCATAACATACATTCATGATATACACACCAAACACGCTACCTAGAACCGAAGTGTTTCAAAAAATGAACAGCGCCGAAAATCATGCTAAACATTGGAGGGGAACAGAAACAACGAACGTTACTGAGTCAATATCACGCCGAAATGCAATACTTACACGATACTGGTGTCATGTGATGTAAATCCACCTCGTGTCCCTACTGTTTGGGTGGAAAAAGCTGTTCGTCGGTTTTATCTCCAATCATTTAATACATATCTGTCGCGTTCACCTCTCACAGCTAATTGATTCACATGTCACCCGCCAATATGACGGGACCCATCGATCGCGCTGATGAACCGGTATCCAAGGTTGAGCGGGTTTCCCAACCCTTAGCCCAGATCCGAAGCACCACCTACTACTTCGTCCGCATCAATGTATTCAATAAGCAAATTCATTACACATGTATAAAACCTACTCGTAACAAATAATTTCAAGGCTTCAACCCAAGCGTCGCTCAGTATTTGTATTCGACCCACACCGTTTTATCAAGATAAAGTATACACACATAGTCAAACTATGAAAGTAACTGTATTATAAGTGAATTATGATACCGCTATAACCCATAGTTGTGTCAAGGATGGTTACTGCATGTTTATCTTCAAGGGAAAATATGCATTAAACCATACTTGACAAAAACCGCGAGGGGGAACGTTGAAATTCCCAAACTTTCCTCGCACCTTTGTTTTTAGCCCCCCGAAACAGTTTTCTCGATGTATGCAAACATGTTTTGCAGATATACGCAACAAGCCCCCCAACCACCATAAAACAATACGTATTCGAAAACATCACTCTCAAACAACAAGTCAACGAAGTCTAGAAAATCAGCCAAAACATACACATGTAACAACAACCACCCGGACACAAAATTCTCAAATCATAAGGATTTTCGCACTCTAAAACCACGTATATGCCCACATACGAAGTCCAGTCAAAGGATGGAACCCATATACCCTGTGTTTCCAAACTGAGGTCCCTACGCGTCAGAAACATCACATAGTCTACATATAGCTTTTTGCACAAACTTAAAATGTGTTAAAACTGTTCGTTGCTAAATAACAGGTTTGTCGAGAACGCAAGAACAAACAGACCGAGAGATGGAGTAATCACAGCAGCGCAATTCATTATATCATTCGCTTACCACACCACCCCTTGCAAGTGATTTTGGGCATCAGCGAACTGGGTCCAACGCATGCCCGTAGTGTCTTACATGGAGTGAGGAACGGTAGTAAAAACCCAGTGCGCTGCTTGATAACCTCATCTTGACCGTCGGTATACTGAGCAATCTCCAGGCCGCGTCTCCTCTGCATCAGGTGTGTGAAGAATTTCATTTGTCATTTTCAAGGAAGCGGCTGCGTTAACATATGCTGCCTGGTTTCATGTAAAGGAAAAGAGCACCACTCAGCGATCATCCACTACACGCTAGAGCATGTTTTCGTGAGCACTACTATCACGAACACCAGACGTGGACGCGACATCTACAGGACCACAACATCTTTGACGATATGGGCGAGGAAAAAACAAGGCGTATAATCGTACATTGAATAATAATAATGTGCAAAGGAAGTGCAGGCAGATATGTTAAAATTGCGGTAGACCACATCACCAACCTATTACGCAGAGTATACTTCGTGCCTACCTGCCGTCTGCATGATCGCCTGACAACCTCTGCCACACGAAGTAGCATATACCTAACGAAGTAACATAATGGAGAAGTGCAATTCGCTTGTCGCGTCGGACTTGTAAACAAAAAACGTCGATTGTGCCTACGAGCTTCCCAACATAGAGCGACGTCATCAAACCTTTAACCGCGACCAGCTAGCCTACATGCAACCTCGCCACCGACCGTCAACAGCGCTCCTACTTCGTCGCTCGCGAACATCATGTGCCGCCACCGTCCGACACTTAGAACTCGACACTACGCTTGAATCGTCGACACCCTTCGCCGGTCTCTCCTATTCTATTTTTTCGTAGGTGGCTGGGCGAGGATCTGCATTCACCCTGCTTACGTTCGTCAAGGTGCCAACAAGGCACCGACGCCGCTGTCCTCAAGAAAATATATCCTTCAATTGGTGTCGTCCATGCAAGATTCTCGGCGTGAACCCAACGCCGGCCTTCGACACCCACCCCCCAATTGTCGCCCGCTGCCAAAAAAATGCCCCCTACCTCGAATTTTCTGCCGAGACACGCCAGGAAAGAATCCCGGTCGCCGCATACGTGTTGTTCCTGCCGTTCCATGTTAGCCTTGTCGGAAGCAAGACGACGCGGACAGCATGCCCACGTATCTGCCGACCGCCCCTGCAAAAAAATGTGTCTTCAAACCCTTCACCACAACCTCCCCTACGCAACAACATATCACCGCCGCTTCGAGTTCGAGCACATCATCGTCCGACGACTCTGCCATCGTCATGGCAGTTTCATTGCTGCCGCCATGCACGAGACACACTGTGAGTCGGGCTCTTCCGCCTTGCATGAGCTCGGCAAGCTTAAAAGGGTGGGGAGAACCAGTGAAATACGATTGGCCACAGGGAAATTAGGATTGGTGGCCACCCGATCGCCAAGGTCATATTATAGCACTCAACTCAGAGGCCCTGATCTTACCAATTCCTACAGAACCTGCCGGTACAACATGATGGAGGTTGGTCAAAGGTTGAAGAGGATCCACGAAAAAATCAATGAAATAAACAGGCAGCGCCGAAAGGCGGAGATACAGCGGCCATCGTCGAGCGCAGGGGTCACAGAAGGTGATCTCATTCTAAGCCTACACGAGAAAGCGATGATAGCTCTCTTTTCCAACAGGCAATGGAGCCGAAGTTGGTGAACAAGAAAGGGGCGGGCCCTTGGAAGGTCGAGGAGTGCCACCACATCTAGAAGGAAGGGTGAAAAACACGAACAAAAAACGTTTCCGAGCCACCCCCCGTATCATTCTGTGGACGCTCGCAGACTTGCGGCACTTTAATGAAGATAAGTCGGCGCCAATCGTATGAGATGTAGAATTTGGGCTCAGGGGTGACCCGATCGCAGCAGTCGCCACGTACACGTCTATGGGCCGGAGGTGCGTGGTGAATACCTCAGTCATAGCTCGTTGGGAGCACCGGGGAAAGTGTCTGGATGGAGTATCGTCAGATTGGGAGGCAGAGGAGGCAGAAACGCTCGATGACTTGGTACAATGCGTTGCAATTGGACACCTTCCATGCCTTATGGAGTCGCTACCCGCCATGTAGCGAACAGGCTCTGGCCACCCCCATAGTCCGATTGAAGGCATATGCCCCATTTAGCAGGCGAGAAGCACGTGGTCGCTGCCCGATCGCTACACGGGTTGTTATATCCTGCACGACAGGTACTTGTGGCAAGCTTAGCTTTGATCTCGTAGGACGGTCCTACGACGTTTGCTCGCCCTATTGGTACTAGCCCATGGATCTTCCGTATGCTCACCCTTGGGTCACCCGTGAGTCGTCGGTGGGTCACCCGTGAGTCGACCGTGGGTCACCCGTGAGTCGACCGTGAGTCGACCGTGGGTCGCCCATGGGTCCCCCACGAAAGTCGCGATATACATGCCAAGGCCAACAATAATGTTCATCGCTGCCTTTTGGCTGGTCTGCTTTGAGCACACTAGACTAAATATATAGTTGAGTCATCCCACAGAGGGGGTCGCGCGTTTTGGGCGAAGCGTTCGACGTTTGTGACCGGTTCAGCCCTTCAAGTGCGGGACCTATATCGGGTAGTGTTACAATTTTTCGAGCATGTTTGTTTGTTTTTAATACCAGGGCATAGAAATGTCGATCGGGTCAACGAATGAATATCTTCGAAGTCACGTTTCGAGCGAAACGTTCATCTCCTAAGGTTAGGATCTCAAAAAACTCTGCTGTGCCCCTACCCTAGCATGGGATGCCTCACTCATTGGGAGGAGTTCACAATGATCTCGGAGACGAAAAAAAATTGCAAGGCAAACGGGTGAGGACTTGCGTATTTATGAGGCGAAAACGCGGGTCACACCGCCGTCGTGGTGTATGCATTGCACGTGGTTCAATTTTCTGCAGAAGAAAAGGACGCCATCATGGACAGAAAGCGTAAATATAGCGTGATATCCACGGTTGGTTCCCGGCTTTGGAGGTGAAACGAGGAGCTGAATGAAGCGATTCAGTCCGAAAACGTCCATTTTATTACAACCTAGCTAGGGAGAGGTAGGCATCGTCTTGAATTCGTGTCGCACAGCTAGCCTACTGACCAAACAGCCAGGGGGGGTGTTGTGACGGTGCTCTAGGGAATAACGGTGTGTTCTGGAGAGGGCGGAGGTTCCGGTTAGTACTTGACAAGCAAAGTTTGGGCAGTGATCGAAACAGCCCCGCGCAAGGGCGGCCCTCGTGCATACAAGCAGTAGTGAAAGAAAACGAGCCTTCCCCCGGCAGAACATAATAACAACGTTTTGATCAAGTGACCCTAAGTCCCGCTGTACAAAAGATGCTCCTGTACTCGTTCGAGGAAGACTGACAAACGAAGAAAAGCGATAAAACAACGAGAAGACGTAATAGGCGTACGGCAACCCGACGCCGGTGGACAGCAGTCATTCGCGTGAACTCGACAGAATTGCGTATACAGAGAAGATGACATCTAGTGCCACCGATACGGTGTGCATCATCAGTGGAGCAAACGGGTTTACGGCGGATACGTCGGCACAGACAGGCAAACCACCTCGCTTTAACCGCCCTGCCTTTTGACCAAGAACACTTCGATCAGGTTAACCCATCATTCAGTTTTCCAATAAAAGCCTGGGGATCGATGCGGAAACCTTTTATTATGCGTACGAGTATACAGCCCAGCCAGGAGTCCGTCTGATAACAATGCTCGGATTGTTTTACTACCTATCGTGGTCGTGGTCTCACGTGTGTGATGCGCCTTGCGGAGTGACAATGCCCGCACAATAGCGGGAGTTCGGAGCCCCAATGATCGTGGTGACGTGCGGTACGACTCTCTGTATGTAGCACGAGGTCGTGACAAAAACGGTCTTCACCGCACTAAGGTGCGGCTGTTAAGGTGCGGCCTTGAAAGGCCTGCAATTATCTGATTTGATAGGTAATTGGCCGTTTTCGCATGATAGGTTGGCGTTATTTATTCGGGATAGTCAGGAAATGAAACCGAGGCATGCGCCATACGCCTCGGTTCTCAGTTGCTATTCGGGGTTCTGTGGAAATAATAAAGCTGACTTCTCTACTACTACGGCTAAGGAAGCGAGTACTGACCGAGGATCTGCTCAATAGGCAGACCTGCAGGGGACACTCTGTATCCCCCCTCAATAACTTAAGAAATGGCGTCGACTTGGCTTGATGTTTCTTTTGCAGCAGTGCTCCTCGAATCTCGCCGATGCCTTTTTTTTTGGTAGCGTTTTTTTGCTTTTCGTCGAGCCCGAAGCCCCTGTTTCCTCGCGGGTAGCATCTCAACGGAGGGAGCGCCCTTCTTCCTCCAACGGCGACCACTACAGCAGTGAGACGCCAAGGGCCCCTCCTGTTGGTCGCCGGGCACGCAGCGCACGGACGACACCTTCGGACAACGTGCGGAAGACGCTGCTCCCCGGAGCACGCTCTTCGCCTGGGCTTTCTGGTCGCACGTCCCCCGCCAGTTGCTTCACAGCAGCGGACCGGCCCAAGCTCCACCCACCAGACTTGTTCACTCCGCGCTCAGCCAGCATGTTGCATCCTGCCAGCCTCGCGCTGCGCAATTACCTGCACATCTCCGCGAGCAGCCAGCACAAGCCCCAAGATCGCCCGTCGACTTGTCCTTCTTTTTGTGCTTCGGGGGCTCCGCTGCTGTGCAAGTGCCCCTTGCAAGATCCATTCGAGAGATTTCTTGTCTTGGCTCTCCCATGCCACAGAACTTGAATGTAGTGAACGCTGAATTTCTACGCTGGCTTTTTATGTCGCGTTGTCAGCGTGGGGGTTGCCCTTTATCTTGGAACGCAGTACTAACACTCCTTCCCCGTGTGGGCACAGGAGCGATAAGGAAGCACACTGCATCGCTGTCGACGTAACTGCCCGCTTATGATGCGGTCGGTGTGAGTGCGGAAATTTTCAGCTGTTCGGGCGTGGTGCTGTCTTTCTACTGCTGTTAGTACATGTGCTGTCCTTCACGATGCTAGGAGGGTCGGGATTTTTTCTGCATATGTCAGGACTTGTACGACCCATCTTAGTGCGGTTGGTACATGCTACCTTTTCACAATGTTGGTAGGGTCAATACTGCCCCTTTTCTACAGCTGGTCATGGCGTTCTACTGTCCTTTTTAATGCGGTTGGTATTGTATATACCTATGGACACATCAGCGATAATGCAGCACGCAAGCACTACTGTGGAAGCGACCGTCGACCGTCCCTCTAAAGTGCGGTCGGTGAGGAAACTGCTTTGTTCGGGCGCTATATACTGATCTTTGCACTGCGACAACAAGCAACAGCATGTCTACTAGTGAGGAAGCGGGGCGGGCTAAGTTCTACCACACGTCCCAACCTGGATGCCCACGAAACAGGGAGCGCTCGCTCGAGATCCTGCGACTCGAGAAACGGGGAACCTCCGGCGGAAGGTTCCGGTGACGAGACGGAGGGTGGACCACCAGACCACCACCCCGACCCACCAGCCAAGAGGGTCGACTCGCCGGTTCGCGTAGCGAAGGAGGCGGACCAACCTCCACCGGACTCGGGGGCGGGATGCCAGCTGTCGCCAGCCCCGGGGGAGCACCACCAGCTGGCCTCCCCGCGCTCGACAGGGCACCACCGCCGCCACCTGGGTTCTCCGCTCTCGGCAGAGCGCCACCCCCAGCGCTCCCGGGACCGGGGTACCCATGCCGGCCCCTCGAACTTGGCATATGCGGCGGCGAGGGCCCAGCGGGCGCTCGACGACGCCAACCAGACGATTATCCGGCGTGAAGCACGCCGATATCGGTTTGACGAAGATATCGAGCAGGCGAAGACCGCTGCGCGGGGGGAATCCCTGGTAGTGGAGAGGGCGCACCAAGCCCTCGCCCAATCAGTTGCGTCGGCTGCGGCGGGAGCTACCGCGCCCCCCTCGCCTCCGGCGCGCCCACTGAGTGTCGCCTCCCAGGGGTCACGACCCGGGGACAATGCCTTTATGGAGGGCAGCGTTGAGGTCATGGCGTCTACCCCGAGGGTAAAGTTCTCGGCGGAGTTGGCACAAGCGGTGGTGGAAACGGCCTCCGCCCTCCTCACGTTAGAGAGGCCGGCGTCGCGGCACGAGGACGCCCTTCCAGTGGAGGCGGCCTAGGCCCGCAGGGATTGTACCTCCTATGCCGGACAGACGAGAGCCGCCCCGGCTCTTGCCCTCATCAAGGCCCTGCGGATGGCCCACGACGAGGCCCCCGACCCCGTCTTCTGGCCGACCCCGGAGGAAGATTTGGCGCAACGCACCCGGGGGAATCATCGACGCAGCGACCGTCACGATCGCGGGGACCGTACCCGTGAGGGTGGTGGCTCCGAGGGTGGCGACAAAAATGGTGGGGGTGGCGACCACCACCACCGTCGCGGGGGTGGCAGCGGTGGTGGAGGCGAGAAAGGCGCGTCGGGTGCTGGTGGTGGCTCAGTGTGCCGCCGAGGGGGCAAGCTTGGTTGCAGCATTCGGGGCAGTGGCCGAAGCTCTGGCGGAGGCAACGGAGGGCGGAGGAATGGCGCGAGAGGACGTTCAGCGTTGGACGGCTCGTCAACCTCCTCCTGCTCGTCTTCGACCTCGAGCACGGGCCTCGGCGAGGTTGCCGTGGTACTAGGCAAGAGGTGTCAAGAGCTATGGCAAGAGGAGCATCTGGGCCTTTCACCCTCCTGCTACGCCTGCTCGTGACGCACTTCGACCGAGTCGACACGGGGGAGGGCTACACTATACTTTTGGAATGTGTAACGGCACGTCTTTTTCTGATTTCAGTCGGGAGTTTCGCGTACTTGTGTCGACCGCTACGGGGAGTGAGCGTGTTTTGTCTCCGGGGACGGATGTGATGTTGGAGGTGGCTCGGATGGCGGTGAATGAGTAATTTTCGACTCTCATACCCACGCTGTACCCTGGTTCGAAGGCAACGGACTCGCGGCCATACGCCTCGTTGGATGCTAGGTGGCTGGCTTTCAGCGACTTAGCACAAAATAAGACACCAGCCATCAACGGCGAAACATATTTTGCTCTGCCGGTTTCTTCGACGGGAGCACGGTCATCCGCCTCGTCGGGGCCCCGGCCCGCCGATCATGGGCGCGGCCAGAGCCGAGTGCCACCCCAGTCGCTTCCGTGGCAGACGAGATCGAGCCATCGTCCAACTTTCATGCCCATCCATGATTCATCTGACCCTTGGCTTGACCAGACACCGAGCTGTTGGCCACTAGGAGAATATCATTGTGCAGAAGTTTTCGCCGTTAGTGCCTCGTTTGACACAGACGACCCTCCCCTTTGGAGCGGCCTCCTCTCACCCTCCACTCGCGCTGATACCCTCCGAAAAACCGGAGGCTTTGCCTCAACTGCCACGAGGACAACCACTCCTTCAAGAATCGTAGATATTCTTTCATTAATGCGAGCGGCTGTTTGAACCCTGAACTTGGCCGACTTGGCGACGATGACACATACCGACGTTGGCAAACACGCATAATCTGCTACCGTCGAGACGGCGAATCTTCTCGCCCGAACAATCACAAGAAAATTCAGGTCAATCGCGAGGGTACCACCAGGATCAGGGCCAGATAAACTGTCACAACGATAACACTCACGTCGGATCACCATGGTGGTATCCCGCCCTTCCCCGCCTCTTCTGCCCCCACTCCTTCTCCTGGAATGTGCTTTGGAGCCGCCGATAACTGGGGAGGAAATCCGAACGCGCGCCAGCCTGGCACATTCCGTACCGGCAATTGACATCTAGACGGCGGTACGGCACACCCGGCCTGTCCGTCGACGGCACTGTCGGGAACACCTCTTTTGGTTTCTGAAGGTGCTCGTGTACCTGTTGCTATCCTGTCCAATAACGCAGCACAAATTGCCTCCGTCGAGAGCCCACTGGCTCCTACACCGTCTGTTAACGATCTCACGGCGTAGTACCTGCGGCGGGAACTAGCGCTTCGAGCGTGGTTCCCCTCAGCCAGGTAGGTTTTTCGACGGCGAGAACGCGCGCTTCTCTCGATGTTCCCCTCGGTCATGGTCTGAGTTCGGCGACGGGAACCCACGCTTCCAGCGCCGTTCCCCTCAGCCGCGGCATAAACTCGGCAATGGGGGTATGCGCTCCAAACGCCGCCCTCATCAACCATGGCACGGGAGCTCGCGCTTTGCGCGCTCCCCCTACGCACGCGTCGCGCAGCAATACACCCACGGTGACGGCGCGTCACCATTTTAGGTGAACGTGTTCATCCCCCCCCTCTCCCTGACAATGCGATGGCGGTCGGTTTGAGGTGTGGGACGGCCGACCCTCAAACACTTTTTCTGGCCACGAGGTGGCGGTCGGTTTGAGTTGTGGGAAGGCCAACACTAAAACACCAAGATCGTTTGAGAGGCTCGGTCCGGTGTTTGCTCGCGATAGCAGCGGGCGCTCTGTCTTTTTTTCCATCAAGGAGGAGTCGACAAGATTATCTACCTCGTCTCCCTTCTCCAAGAGGACTGACGGAAAAGAGCCTCCTCGGGCTAAAACATTGTTGCCACCTGCCCAAGCCCCGCTCAAGAAGACGCCCACAGGGTCTACGGGCCCTGCTTAATCTTCTGGTACGCTAACCCACGTGCTTCAGGCTATGTCTGCCCCAGTGGTGCAGGAAGAAGATCCGATACTGCGCAACGGGCCAGTGGTGACGCCACGGCCTCCAGCCTGATCAGCTGGACGCTATTCCCGTAAAGTTGCGGAAGAATCGCGCCCCTCGTCAAGCAGAAACAGCTCAGAGCCCCTGCCCCTTCGGGCGCAGCGAGAGCAGTTTTTTGTGATTTTACGCCAAAGAGCGACAAGACCACGATGCGAACACCCGTGGGTTCGCACTCACGTCGTGCGCCCGAGGCCGGGCGTTCCCAGAAGGGGACGCTACGGGCCCAAAGTGCCGAGGACTGGTGTTGCCAAACGGGGACATTGCAGGTCCATATTCCTAACAGGGCCTCAGACGGGTTGGCACCGTCGACTTTTGACCCTTCTCTCGAATACTCCACAGACAAAGTGGTGTTGCTCTGGCAACCGCCGTCCTACTTTTCGCAGTGGTCTCCTTCGTCGTTTGTCGTGGATGACGTATCATATTCTTGTGTGGAGCAGTATATGATGGCCGAAAAGGCCAGGCTTTTTAAAGACCCTCGCGCAGTGGAGCTCATCATGTCATCGCCTGACTCAAGAA
The DNA here is from genome assembly GCA_012845835.1 of Undaria pinnatifida. Taxonomy (NCBI): domain Eukaryota; class Phaeophyceae; order Laminariales; family Alariaceae; genus Undaria; species Undaria pinnatifida. The sequence goes on along the minus strand of JABAKD010000009.1, from coordinate 12,691,786 downwards.
CACACAAACGCGTCGGTCGAGGCGTGCGCAATTTGACTCCGCTGTTTGGGGCAGGGAGAAGCAAACTGCCGTGTTATCTGGCACCCACCCCAAATTTACGCATAATCCAGCCACGAAACTTCACATTTCGAGCACTGGCAACAAACGTTTGGCCGAGACCAGCCCCCTAGACCCAGTGTGGGGTATTGGTCTCCGGGCGGACGACCCCCGAGCCATTGACCCACACAAGTGGAGAGGGAAAACAATTGCTCAGTGAGGCACTTTCTGCCGTTTGCGAAGCAACTCGCGACAGCGAGGCCGGGTCGCCACACCCGGCCTCCCCTCGTCGGTTCCGCAGCCCCACAGGAAATGCTGGAATCCACGAAATATCGTCCGCTCCACAGTCGCGCTCGGGGACCGTGGTCGACGCTCGCCAAGGCCCTCCTTCAGAGATTTCGGCCTATTTTTCGGGCACACCCGGCGACCAAAGTCCGGAGGTTTTGGCGATAGTATCTGGCGGCGCCTCAGGCTGTGCGCTGCCAAAACACGGCCCCTGCCTTGTCGGGAGTACCGTGACGCTGGACGACGTTTCTATCACTGCCGAGATTGCAATACATGGCGGAGGGGACGTCATTGCGCCTTACAGATGTGCGCGCTCTTCGATACTGGCTCCCCTAAAACCTTCATCGGACGTGACGTGTTGTACTGTATGCTACTGACAGGTACCGCTTCGTCGGTGTGCGAGCAACCCAGCAGCCTTCGCTCCTGGGGTGGTTTTGGCGAATCCGCCCCTTTACGAACCGCGACCCGCGTCCGCCTGAGCGCCCAATTTTTCTGCGAAAAAGAACAGACGTGCTCTCTCGCAGTGTGGGCATGCGTAGTCCCTCCACCGGTCATGCAGCACGCTGTCTTGCTGGGTCGCGACAGCTGGGGGCGCTTCAACACCCGTTCGTACCGCGCCTTGCCTCCTTGTCCCATCGATAATCGAGTTTGGGCAAGCTGATGTTTTCCCACCACGCCACAACAGGCGTAGCGGCTTATGCCGTCGACGCCGCAGCTACGAACGGTGCTTTCCACCTCCTATATGATGGCACTAGAGGTGTCGTCTTGTCGGACGAGCCCCAGCTGCTCACGGTCAACTTGGTGCGCAGTAACGGCTCCCCTGCGCTCACAGGACACTACGTTGTCGACATACTGCCGCAGCCGGACATTCTTTCGGGGCAAGAAGCACTTCGTTGCTTCAGGGCGACAGGTGCTTCTCTTAACAGGTGTCGCAGATCTCGAGCCAGGCAAACTCGTCGGGGTCGCCGACGTCCCACTTTGCGCGTCCCGCTAGGGGCCTTGCAACACACCACCCACGCTGCGGGGCGCCACCCTGGCCAGACTTCGGACAGCCAGATCTCAGCGGTCGCGCGCTCGCCTGACACGGAGGTGGCAGCTCCCGCCGTGCCGTCGCCCTCGCCGACGCTAATGGAACGATTGAACCCAGCCCAGCGTTCTGCGTTTCTACGGTCTGAGTCCGACTCCCGCCGCACCTGAGGGAGATTGCGTTAGACTTACGTGACCCTGGCTGAGACCCCTCGGCCATCGAGCAACTGGGTGATGTGCTCTGCGACTTTCCTGGCGTGTTCTCCACCCCGAAGACGGGCTTTGGGTCTTGCTTCTTGATGCCCTTCGAAATCTCGGTTCCGGAGGGTAGCGCTCCGGTCACTTCACGACCCCATCGCAAAAACCCGATACTGGCCAAAGAAATGGACGAGACTCTTAACCAGTACCTCACGGCTGGGCTGATCCATCACTCGACTTCACCGTATTCGAGCCCACTGGTGGTCATGCCGAAGAAATCTGGAGGCGTGAGGATCACGGTGAACTACATGAAGCTCAACCAAATTGGCAAGCTTAGCCAACTGCCGATTCCCCGCGTGGACCAGGTCCTGGACTCCTTAGGCTCAGGTCGAGTGTTGTCCTTGTTCAACTTGGTTTCCTCGTTCCACCAAATAACGGCACACAATTCCCCGTATAGCGTTCTGCACACCCACAGGCCTCTGCGAGTGGCTCCTTATGCCTCAGGGCAGCAGCACCTCGCCTGGGTGATTTGTCAAGGTCATCAATGAGGTGATCAAGGACTTGAAACAGGTGGCAGCATTCTTCGACAATGTCATCGTGTTCGATTCCGACCCGGTAGCGCATGTTCGGACGATTCGCTCCCTCTTCGAGCGCCTTCGAAATCATAATCTCAAGCTTTCCCCCTCAAAGGCGCGATTGGGTGGTATCGATGCGAACGTTCTGGGCCACTCCATTTACCCGGCAGGCCTACACCCAAAAGCAGAAATAGCATCGGCACTGACCAATATGCCGATGCCCACCGACGTTAAGCAGGTGCGCGCACTCATGGGTGGTGCCTACTATTACCGTTAACGCAAATTTTGCCCGACTTTTCGAAGAGGCTTCGTCCGATTAACGCGCTCCTCCGGAAGGAAGTTAAGTTTTCATTCACGCCTGCTATGAGAAGATGGTATGAGAGATCTTGGCGGAGCTCACGAACCCGCCGGTCCTCGTTTTCCCCAGTTGGAACGCCGTCGCCGACGGCTCACGCCCATTTCACATGTATTGCGACGCCTGAATCGACGGGTTTGGCGCCGCTCTCGAACAGGAGCAAACGGATGGCTCCATAAAACCCATCGCGTACATCAGCCGAGCTACGCTCTACGCTCGACTTAGAAAGTCATTGGACTCCTCTTGATCTGGAGGCTGGCAGCATCGTCTGGGCTCTCAAATTCCTCCGCGGCTACCTTTGGAACACCAAGTTCCGTACGTTCTCTGACCACAAAACACTGGAAAGCATATGCAAAGTGGGGACCACAACGCCCGAGTCCAAAGATGGCTCGAGTTCCTCACCACGTTTAACTACACACTCGAGTACCGCAAAGGAAGCGCGAACGGCAACGCCGACTTTCTGTCTTGCTTGCCGGAGCCTGCCACGGAACATGACCGCAATAGTTGGACGAGTCTCACCCGTGTTGGGGATGGTGGCATATACCTCATGAGGGCTTGCGGACAGCACACTCCTTTCTCTCCGATTTTGGGTGTCGGTTTGGGTGGGCTATGCCCCGCACCGAAAGTGATGCCGTGGGTGGGCTCCCTTTCACCTCTGCCGACTTTTGCGATTTTCGCGCACACGGGCCACGTATGAGGCTTGACGATCTTTCTACTCATTCCAGGAGATTCGCCGCTAGTGTTTCTGCATTCGTTGCCACCGTCGATAGCTCTCCCGGCCGCGGGTGGATCTCGCGTGCAGCCGACAACGATTTCGATTCGGTTTTTGCTGTGCCCACCGCGGTGAGCGAGGGCTCCGCAGAAGCCTCGGCTACGACGACGTCAGTCGTCCAACCGGCTCATTCCCGGAGCTCGGTACAAGGGAATGACTCGGTCGAGCACGCGGGCCCGACCGCGTCCGTCTCTACCTCGCCTGACTCTTCGGCGCCCCAGACAATAACGCAGTCTTCGGACCGCAGCTCCACTCGGACGCGCCAGCATTCAGCAACAGCAGCTGATAAGGCACCCCCTGCTGTTGACTATGGATTCGGGCCCGGCGGGGCCCCTCGGCCATCTTCCAGGCGAGTTGCAACCCCGTCGCGAGTCCCACGGCCGCGGCCGGTTCCGCTCGCCGCCGCGACCCCTGCTCTTGCCGACTCGCCGGTCCGCACGGTGCCACTTCCGTCCGACCGCGACCACGCAGAGCCTATGAGAACTCCTCTCTTACGGCTCGCGCCTTCTCCTGGTGACACGTCGACTGCACATACAAGGTCGGATGCTCTCGGCGACGCTGCTGAATTGCGGTTTTCTGCTTCCGTCGCGCGTTATTCGCATGCCGATTGGAAGCGAGAGCAGCACGCTGAGCCGACGTGCCACGCCGCGATGCGTTACATCTCTATCGGCCGGCCGTCGGTCTTGCCGCCCGACGTTTTGGCGTGCTATCCCTCGCACAAGTGTCCCTCCTTCTCAGATATACAGGAGCTGGCGGGTAAAGGTCGACTACATACAACCGACGACGACATCGTCCTACTCGTCCGTAACCCGACACTGCCGCCGACAAGGTCTGACAAACCCAACTCTGTGGGGCGAGCTGCTTGCTTGCTAAACGACGAGCCGGTTCGCATCTACGTCCCCCTGCTCATGCGCCCTTGGATTATGCGAGCTTGTCATTCGACCGCCTCTTGCCTCCTTGGCACCACGCGCACGTTGCGCATGCTAGAGCGGTTTTATTGGTGGATTGGCATGAATGTGTGCACCCGGTGGCTTCGCCACTGCTTGAAATGACAAGCGCGGAAAACCTCACGGCTGACTGTCCGCTTGCCAATCATCTCCATGCCTCTACCGGAAGGTCCAGGTGTCGCCGTCAGTGTTGACTACTTCGCCCCCTCCCGGTCACACCACGAGGCAACACCTACATCTTGCTGTTCACCGATCGCTTCAGTCGTCGGGCCGATATGATCCCCGTCACTGCCGCTGAGTTCACCGCGGAGGGTACAGCCAATATCCTGGTGAACCAATACATCCCCTTGTGGGGGTGCCCGCGCAATATACTCTCGGACAACGGCCTGCAGTTCTGCTACAAGCGTCCACAAGCTATATATCAGCTGTTGAGCGTGCGCAAGCTTGCTACAAGCTCCTATCATCCCAACTGTAACGGGGGCGTTGAGCGGGTAAACCACACTATGGCCCAAATGCTGGCTATGGTCGTCAACGAGCGACAAGACTATTGGGACTTGCATCTGCCCCACGTTGAATTCGCGTACAACAATTCCGTCAGCGCGGCGACGGGTTCGGTGCCCAATGAGGTCCACATGTGCAGACTCCCACGTCTCCCCCTGACGGTTTTCGACCGCACTGGCGTCGTCGGACACCAGAGTCTGGCCCGCGACCACCTGGCCTATTGCGACTTGGCCACCGACCGGCAGAAGCGTGCGGACGACATTGTTCGCACACACCACGCCCTCACCGTTTCTCGTGTTGACCCCAGAAACTCTGCCCTCACCGACGCGCTGCGCCCAGCACCTAACTTCGTTACAGGTGGTTGGGCATGGGTGTACAAGACCAAGGCTACGGTAGGGGGGATACCCCCTTTTTCACTGGTGTGTTTGAGCCACTCGCACGAGTAGCTCTGTACCCTACGGATTAAGATGGTTTAGGCACTTGGTTTGGCGCAGCTTATATCACCTTTTCATTGCGGATTGATTTCGTTAATGTAAAACATAAAGAAAACGTAAGATTGCATAGGAACAAAGGTGTTACTCGCGCGAGTGACCCCTAGCCACTGAAATAAAAAGCCCAAAAGGGGACCCACCTACCGTAGCCTGGGTCACAACTCTGCCTACACCATCCGCCAGGATGTGAAGGCGAACACCGACACCAAGGTACCCAGAGCCAAACTCGTGCTTAACCGCGCGGGCTCGTACAAGATCCTGGCAGTGGGTCCCTACTCCGCCGATGAGACCCCGGACGGCTCGCTACTCGGGGGCAACCTCCTCTATTTGGACCTTCCTTTCGATCTGCCTGGTTCGGACGCTCGTCGGGGTGTGGCCATCGAACGCTCCAAACCCTGCGCCAACCCTCACGACAGCGGGGACATGCCCAAATACCTACCGGTGAGACTGACGCAGGATGTGCTAAATATTTTGTCCAAAAAGTACCCTCCGTACCACGTCACTCAAGACGACGTTTCGACTCCCCTACAACGGCTGGAGGTGGAGCAGACCACCGGTCACCAGTCGGTCCGGGGGCGAGGTGGAGTCAACGCGGTGCTATACAAGACGCATTGGCCAAGACTTTCCGAACCTTCCTGGGAGCGGGAAATGGATCTCCACCTCTCCCGCCCCCACATCTTGCGTTATTGGGCCGGCACCCCGGACCAGCACCGCCATACCAACCGCCTCTACCGCCGAATGCGGATCGGGACGGCACACCACGAGCTCTCCCGCAACAACGGAGAACGTTTCCTAGCGCCGGGCTACGCTTGTGTTCCTCGCGCCGATTGGCTCCGCCGCTACCACGACACGGTTCTTCCTAAGGGAGCCCACTTTTGGTACTAGGGAGACAATGAGTTATGGTGGGTTTGAAACGTCAGCGCGAGCACAACCGAGAACAAGGTATACCTGGTCCGCTTTCTGGATGACCCGGGACCAATTAAAACTCCCTCTTCCCCCTGCACGCTACACGACTTCGACGGGAGCCGTACGAGGCCCTTGGTGCCTGCAAGTTCACATCGCCAGCGCGTTTCCTCGGGGGATTCCACGTAACGTAGATGAATCTCGAGGCGAGGCCGTGGCCAGTTGACTTTCAAGCCGCCGCCGCTCCTCGATAGTTCTCTATTTTGTTTGGGGTATGAGGTTTGAGTCTTTGTCTTTGGGTTGTTTGTGGTGTTCTGAGAGTCTTGGTCTGATTTCGGGGCGGTTCTTTCCATTTATTTTTGTCCTGCCGAACCCCCTGCTCAGAGTCGGCCCAGGGTTCGGGTAAAACGCCGCTATCTGAGGCGCAGGACTGTCGCTTTTTCGTCGTTTACAATTTCGCCCTGCTGACGCCCTCCCCAGTCCAGCGTCGTGGGGCGACCAGGGCACCCTGTTCGCGCATAACGTGGTACCGGGCTATGTACGGGCCTGTGTGTCATATTTTTGTTTTTTTGTTTGTTGTATCTGTTCTAATTTGTTTTTCGGCTACACACTTCCCCCCCTCGCCCCTCGCGGGGCTGTAGGTGATTCCACCTTCAATCCCGGGTATTTACCGTTCTTCGTCTAACCCCCTGCCATGCCGATGGCCTGTGGGAGGTTTTTTGCATGATTTCTCCCTTGGGTTAGCGCCTGTGTTCCCCTCCATATCGACGAGGGCTCGCCTCGCCATAGTACCTTTTCTGTGGTCAGTTTGCCGTAGAGCCTTTCCTACCCCCCCCCGCCACACCGGCGGTATGCGGCAGGTTCTAGAGCCTTTTCTGCCCCCCCCCCGCCACATCGGCGGTACGCGGCAGGTTTTTGATGGGTGGCTTTTGCCTTGTTATAGGGTCTGCGTCTCCTTCAACTGCTTTTCTTCGCGTGTTCCTGACTCCACAGCCAGGCCATTAGAGGTGTGGGAGTGGGTTTTGAAGAACGGCATGTTCGACTCATGATCTAGTTCGTAAAGCCGGAGTTTCCCCCAATCTCCCATATTTCTGCATATGCGGATTATCACGGTTGGCTAGTGTTAAGATACGGCCTCGAAAGGCCTGTAATTATCTGAATTGAGATCGTTTGGCCGGGTTTGGTAAGATAAGGTCGGCGTTTTATATTCGGGACAGTCAGAAAATAGAATGGAGGCGCGTACCCGCGTTCTCAGAAGCCATCCGGGGGTCTGGGTGGAAACGAATAAAGCTACGTCTCTCCTAAGGCTAAGAAAGTGAGTGTTCTCCGAGGACCTGCTTAATTGACAGACCTGCAGGGGACATTCTGTGTCTCCGCCCGATACCCTTACACCTACCTATGCAATGCCCTGCCTTGTACCACTACAACAAGTATGTAATGCCCTGTGAATACAGCTGTTATAAGGCTTGGTTTGGGTAAGCTACTGGTTAACCTTTTGCAAGTGGTCGAACGGACTGATACCCCACTAATAGCCATAACAAATGGCGTCGTCGACAGACCATGGGTTTCTTGGGTCGTGGGTTCGATCCCCACCATCCACAATATAACAAACTTTTCAGATTTTCCCCATGCATGTCGAACTTGAAAAATAGTCTCCCTGGTATCCCCAGGAAATGAAACGGCATGGATATTGAGAGGTTCGCCGGTATATCTGGCCGACCTGCTATCTCGCCGTTTTAGGGGGGGAGAGTGTTGTAAGGCTTAGTTTGGGTAAGCTATCGGTTAACCCTTTGCAAGTGGTCAAACGGACTAATACCCCACTAATTCCTTAACACAGCACACACAACACACACCGACTGAGTAGTTGGTGTTGTTATTGAGTTTACAGTAGCAGTATCATATAATAGTGAATTCCAGAAAAGTTTTATAGCTCTTCTTCTGTGGTCACAAACTACGAGACGGAGACATAGATAGATATGATGCTGATGCCCATTCATTGCATATATATATATATAGTTCCCGCGCACATATTGAAACGCTCGCCCCCCCGCCCCCGCCCCCCGATCCCTCTTGTTCAAACGCCCCACCTGAAATCAAAATCTGCCAGAGTAGTAAACACTACCAGCCAGCTGATATCATCTTATTATCCATCTAGCCATCCATGCCGTAGCTCCAACTTATCTCCGCACTCCCCCCCCCCCCCCCCTTTGTTCCTCGCCCAGTTCGTTCAAACGCCCCACTTACAATCAAAATCGGCCATAGTAATAAACACTTCTAAGCAATTGGTATCACGTCAATATCTGTCTAGCCATCCATGACGTAGCTTTCATTCATCCCCCCTCCCACGCCCCCTCCTTCCCCACACCCCGCACGATCGCCTAGACCCAGCACCGCGCGTATAGCAAGCCCCTACATATATTATTAATACGCGCGATCGGAGGATCACACAAAATGTTGCGAACATCAGTGCCGACCAAATCCTTGATCTCATAGCTGGAGAGCATTTTAATATTTTATGTGACCTGAACCTCTTGAAAACCCTCACCCCCCCCCGCCCCCCGCCCCTTTTTTTTTTCCCCTCGCTTCCTCTTGCTTAAACGCCCAACCTGATATCGAAATCCGCCAGAGTAAATAAACACTTCCACGCCCTGGATATCGCCTCGTTATCTTTTTAGAGCCGTCCATGCCGCTGCTGCAATTCTCACCCACCCCCGCCCCCAACGCCTCCTCCTTCTCCACCACCCGCACCATCGCCTAGACCTAGCACCACGCGTATAGCAAACCCCTACATCTATGCGACCTAAAGCCGTCCCCCCCTGCCCCCGCCACCCCCCGCCACATTCCCCCTCCCCCACAAGAAATATTTATAGTTTCCACGCACAAATTGACCTGCCCCACCCGTCCCCTCCCCCCCCGTCCCCCCCTCCCGCCCCCCTTTTGATCAAAATCAGGCCCCCACGTCCTTAAAAACTCCGCCCTCCCCTCACCGGATATTCGACTTACAGAGTACATTCACTTGATAAAAGGATACATTTCCCTTCACAGCTGTCAGATTTTGTCCCCCTCAGAAACGGGTTTTATAGTTTCCGCGCACAGACTGACTAAAATCATCCTGTTGACCATGATAGCTACACTGTAGTTGTAAGGGGAGTCGCCGACCTATATCCTTAATGAGGACACACAACTCGTAATGCGCGCGATCGGAGTATCACACACAGCTTGCAAAGATGAGTTTCGACAAAATATTCGATCTCACAGCTGAAGTGTATTTTAATTTTTATAACATATCTAACCCTAACCCTAACCCTAACCCTAACCCTAACCCTAACCCTAACCCTAACCCTAACCCCATATTATAAAAATTAAAATACACTCCAGCTGTGAGATCGAATATTTTGTCGAAAAATAACATATCTAACCCTAACCCTAACCCTAACCCTATATTATAACCCTAACCCTAACCCTAACCCCATATTATAAAAATTAAAATACACTCCAGCTGTGAGATCGAATATTTTGTCGAAACTCATGTTTGCAAGCTGTGTGTGATACTCCGATCGCGCGTATATTACGGGTTGTGTGTCCTCAGTAAGGAAGGTCGGCGACTCCCCTTGCAACTACAGCAGTGTAGCTATCAGGGTCAACACAGGGTGATGTTAGGCAGTCTGTGCGCATAAACTATAAAACCCGTTTTTGAGGGGGGCAAAATCTGACAGCTGTGGAAGGAAACGCATCGATTTATCAAGTGTATCCTGTGAGTCGAAAAACCGGTGAGAGGAGGGCGGAGTTTTCATAGACGTAGGGGCCTGAGTTTGATCAAAATGGGGGCGGGAGGGGGGGAGGGGGGGGGAGGGGACGGGTGGGGCAGGTAAATTTGTGCGTGGAAAATACTCCGAGTATAAATATTTCTTGTGGGGGATGGGAGGGGAATGTGGCGGGGGGGGGCGGGGGCGGGGGGGGAGGGCTTTAAGTCGCACAGATGTAGGGGTTTGCTATATATACGCGTGTACAATTATATGTCATCCAACCAGCACCGGGGGCAGCCACTTCTTTCTATAATGCTGCGCTTCGAATCGCCCTGTTCTGTATGTAGTAGCATTAATAGTACAGGAGGAGGAGTAGTAGGAGCATCATTGCCACATGGTGGTCCATCACACCTATGTCCTGCGCACTGCTGTATTGCCGACAACGACGGTGCCAAAACCGTCACATCGTCGCCCCCGTACCGAATACAAAAACGACTTACTGTTATTATAGTCTAGTCTAGTAGGGTTAGGCCTCATAATAACTCACTCATATAGTATATTACGAGTACCAACAACGCAGCTTGCAAAGATGAGTACTGACCTGAAATTCGTCAAATTCACGGCTGACGTCCTTGAAAATTAGTTATAAAAATAAAGCAAGCCGAAACGGGGCTGCTGCGACACAGCAGTGCAGCAGCACAGCAGATAGATGACACCACCCAGCCGGCGCGGGGGCAGCACCCACACTGGGTTCCGAATGCACAACTACTAGATAGAAAAGGATTTTGCGGGAGCATTGCTGTCTGTGGTTTGTCCTCTACTTACTGTGTATCTCGTCGACGGCGGTGTCCATACCGACATCAGCCTCTCTCTCATCACCGAGGGTACGCAAAATGAAAACAGAAGAGAAAAGGGCAAATAAATGCAAAAGAAAGGGAAAACACAGGCAGTACCAAGTAGTGAGCGAGCAGAGAGCACGCAGTCGTGGTACCAACTACTCTTGCAACTAAATAATATGATACCTGGTACCAGGTATGGTGTGCCGGTCGCCCCGGTGGCGTATCAGGTTATCCTCGAGCCTGGTATAACCCGTCAGTTTCGTGAGTTCGAATCCCCCCGAGTGCATACTCGTGTAAATTCGTTGGAACTTATTCTTGCGCACAAATTGACTTGCACAAAACGCGAGAGCGTGAGTTAGCAAACACTCGATGAAAAATCGACGAGCAGTGGGATTGCTGAACCCTATGCGCGATTAAAATTGAAGGCCAGAACCGGGGAGGAGAAGGGATGACACCTGTGACCACGGCTTGTCCAGAAGCTGAAAAGTGAAAGTGTGCAAAAAAAAAAAAAAAAAGGTCTAGCTTGCTATATAGTCTAGTCTAATTAATACCAAACAAAATAATTTGGGTTTAATGATGAAATAGATTTCTTCTTTTTTATTATTAGTACTCTCTTCCTGGTGGTGACTTTCTTACGTGTGCTGCCGACAACATAGTGGTAATAATAGTGCGGATGATTTCAAAAGAAGTAAAGCTTACGAACGATCACCACACCTGCGTACTTCCACATATTTTCATGCATCTATTATACCAGGTATATCGTGTTTAAATTTAACTCCTCCATTCATTATTACAATAATAAAAAATCACGTTGCAGACGTGTCGCCTGCACACGACGCCGAAACTATCAGCTCCAGCAAAGCGCAGCATAGACTGGGTAAACTGGTAAACCGAGTGCGTTATGAGAGGTACGTCTCTTCGCTGGACCAGCTCCCCGAGACGAGGCCCCAGCGAGACACAAGCGAATCTCAAGGAGTGAGAAGGAGACACGAGACTTGGCCAGGGCCCGGCAACGGAGTCAATCGGGATCAGGGGCTACCGCCTTCCTAAGGGCGAGGCCTGTAGACTCAGCTAGAACCATCCCTGCATCACAGTTCGTGACTGCGGGGAAAAGATTTCTGGGGATAGAGGAATTCCTCGCGGCGGGATGCCCATGCTGCGGTGAAGCGGAGGTTAATACGCGGCATGCGCGATTGCGTCACCGAGCGGGCGCGCAAGTGAACCAGCACCAACCCCTCGTGCACGCGCTCTCCCGCACCTTTAAGAGCATGTCCGTCCGCCACCAGGTGGAAAGCGGAGCCCCGTTCCACGCAGACAGGGATTTGCGAGTGGACATCATGATTGAGGCAGGTGGACTAAGATATACTACGGCACCGGAGTATCGCGACAAGTCGATACTCCTCGACGTGACGTATGCGGACCCACAAGCAGGGGTCTACATGCGGGCAGGAAGCGCGGATCGAAACGGATCAGCGGCTTCCACTTCCGAGGCGCGCAAGCGCAACCACTACGCTCGTCCGGGACAGGTGTCCTTCGACGAACGCAGCTACAAACTCGCCACCCTCGCGGTGGAAAGCTTTGGGCGCCTCGGTAAAAAGAAGGCAGCGACCTGATGGATCAGGTGGCGGCAAGCATCGTTGGAGGGACGGACGCATCGTCCCTAGCGCGGAAAGGCGTGTGCAAGGAGCGACTATTCCAAATCATTTATGTCACCACTCAGGCCACGATTTCGCGCAGAGTTCATCGATATAGACTATCTCTGAGGGATCGTCAGGCCGCGAGGGGAAGGGAGAAATAATCGGAAGGACTACGGCCACTGGCGTGGGGTGGCAACAATGTTGATGAGGATTAAGGTAGACTCAGCTATAACATACCAGGTATAAACTATAGTCTATAGGGAAAGGGAATATTATTAGTAGATAGAAGGAGAAGATGCAGGGAAAGGAAATGGGCAAATGGTGGGCGGAAGATACCACTGCATTATTATGGTGCGATCATTCCACTTCATATTAGGTGCTACTGCTGCTTTAACCCCTTTACAACTGGAAACCCGTTTTTGGGGATAAATTACTTGGATTTAGTATGGGGAGGGGTTCGGGGGCTCTGAAGGGGTCAAGGAAGGATATTCGATTTATATCGGAAAGGCATCTACCTACGCAAAAAATTGTCGGAGGGCAAAAATAATACTAATAATAATAATACTAATAATAATAATAATAATAATAATAATAATAATAATAATAATAATAATAATAATAATAATAATAATAATAATAATAATAATAATAATAATAATAATAATAATAATAATAATAATAATAATAATAATAATAATAATATAATAATAATAATAATAATAATAATAATAATAATAATAATAATAATAATAATAATAATAATAATAATAATAATAATAATAATAATAATAATAATAATAATAATAATAATAATAATAATAATAATAATATAATAATAATAATAATAATAATAATAATAATAATAATAATAATAATAATAATAATAATAATAATAATAATAATAATAATAATAATAATAATAATAATAATATAATAATAATAATATAATAATAATAATAATAATAATAATAATAATAATAATAATAATAATAATAATAATAATAATAATATAATAATAATAATAATAATAATAATAATAATAATATAATAATAATAATAATAATAATAATAATAATAATAATAATAATAATAATATAATAATAATAATAATAATAATAATAATAATAATAATAATAATAATAATAATAATAATAATATAATAATAATAATAATAATAATAATAATAATAATAATAATAATAATAATAATAATAATAATAATAATAATAATAATAATAATAATAATAATAATAATAATAATAATAATAATAATAATAATAATAATAATAATATAATAATAATAATAATAATAATAATAATAATAATAGATAATATAATAATAATAATAATAATAATAATAATAATAATAAATATATACTCCAACTGTGAGATCGAAGATTTTGTCGAAACTCATCTATATTTGCAAGCTGTGTGTGATGCTCCGATCGCGCGTGTTACGGGTTGTGTGTCCTCATTAAAGATATAGGTCGGCGACTCCCCTTGCAACTACAGCAGTACAGTAGTAGTGTAGCTATCAGGGTCAACACAGGGTGATGTTAGCCAGTTTGTGCGCGGAAACTATAAAACCCGTTTTTTTTTAGGGGGACAGAATTTGACAGCTTTTTTAGTAGAAGGAAACGCATCAATTTATCACAAGTGTATCCTGTAAGTCGTATAACCGGTGAGGGGAAGGCGGAGTTTTTAACGCCGTGGGGGCATGGGTTTGAACAAGAGGGAGCCGGGGGGGGGGGGGGGGGGGGGGGGGG